>JANBQV010000119.1:0-41337 GCA_027577495.1 Coemansia sp. RSA 720 | reverse complement strand
CAATAAGAGGCGCAATATGTATACAGCCAATATATACTAATTTGCCCAATTGCTCGCTTTGTGCTGCAGCTGATCCCACAATAGTTTTGCGTGGACAGAAACGTCAGACGTTTTTTGCAGCGCCAAGCACACCGTTAAAACGAGTGCATATTCGATATGCTCGCATATCAGTCAAAGACCACATGGCAGGATAAAAGGGTAAAACATACGAGAAAATAAAAATTGACTAGTCATTGTCGAATTGCAATTGTCTTTATACTATGCACGTCACTATACACATTTGCAAAGTGCCGAAAAAGGTTTAATGGCACAAACAATAGCAATTTTACAAAAGCAGAGGCTTGTATTTTCAACCGCGCAAAACAATACATAAACGGTAATTGAGTAAAAGGGTGTCAAAAAGCATTAAACAGTAAATTAAATAAATTGAGTGCATAATTAAGAGAGGTTAGTTGCCGTCTTCGAGCGAGTGGAGGTATTCAGCATCGCGTTTGATGAGCCATTTGTACACAAAGGCACCGAGGATTGTGCCGATGATGGGGACCCAAAAGTAGAACCAGTGGTCGGCAAATATGTCGAGACCGTACGTCAGGGCAGCAAACACGAGGCCCAAAGTCTCGAGCAGGGTTCAGGGCCAACACCAATGGAGAGCTCACTGCCAACGATGCGCCCGTAAACGCCAGTCCCAGTGCCAACGGCGCAATATTATTCGCGTTGCTTGTTTGGTCCGAAATGGCAAACACCGCAGTCACAAATACAAACGTCACCGTAATCTCGTTAACCAGCCTGGCCACGTCCAGCACTGAACACATTCTGCTGGTATTTATGCCGCCCGCCGGCGTCAGCACGTCAAAGACTAGCAAACGCCAATTGCTGATGCAGTGGTCCGTTGATGCACCAGGTGAATGCGACAACATTGCTGGATACGCTCACCAGACTGACAATGTAACAGCAGGTTGGAATAAAAGACTGCCAGTGTTTGACGTCATAAGTGTGTGTTGAAAAAGCCATGGGCAGAATTTAAATTCCTAACACTAATCCAGAGAATAACCATTTATTTTTGCAATAATAATTTAAATGAAATGTTGTTAGCGTGGAACAGGTGGCGGCTGCTCAGCGTCAAACGGAAGCGTATGGATATTGCTCTGCAACGCCGCCATTGTGCTCTCGCGGTGCATGCGTGCCAAGTCTGGGGCTGACGGGTAATGCGTCTGCTCATTAGCCATCTGTGGCTCTGGCATATTGCGGAACCCACTATGCTGTAGCATTGGCTCTTGTGCAGTTTCCACGTCTTCAACGCGCTTTACAACAGGCCCGTGCTTTCTGCGCCGGACTATGGCAAACGCAAGACTGGCAATAAGCACCAGACCGGCTACGCCTCCGACAGTGGCTGCAATGATTATTGTCACTTTGTCGTCGTCCTTGTACGCGTCTTCGGGAAGGTCTGTCACATACGACACTGCTCGCTCATGCATTGCGTGGGGCTGCGCCAATGCCATGACTCCCATGCTCAATACTGAGAGTATCTGCACAGCGTTCATTTTATGCGTTTTTGTTAGCTGTGCTTTTTCAGTCCAGGAAATCCCTAAATGCGTCTCGCTAAATACAATAAACTATACAATTAGTCAAATAGCAAATAATAATGTTGGAAGGAGAAAACACCCCGAGCGTTGTTCTTTTCCTTCCCAACGCCAATGCTGCCGTGTAAAAGAAACCACCCTTTTTTACTTTTTCCCTTACATCAAAAGAAAAATTGTTTCTTTGAGGTTTGCTCTTGGCATGCTTTAAAACACCCTGCTCGCTGTCTTTTAACCCTGCCATTTAAAACCGAGACTTTAGCTTTTGGCTAATTGCGAGTTCATCAAAGGCGTCCTTGCTAAACCCAGTGTAATTTAATACAACTTTTTATGTTTAGTTATAATTACTAGCCACCACATTGCAGATTAGATATAGTTGAAAAAGAGCACCCATCAGATGCTTGTTTTCTTTTCCTCTCAATGTTGTTTATTAAATAAATTGTCTAATAAATCTGTTCAAAACATTGCTAATAATCTAAACTCTATTGCTTAGAAAGTTCATAGATGTAGTAATTAGATAATGTAGACATGTATGTTTCAGTAATGCGCATTACAAACACAATAACACCGTTTAAATTGTTGTAGTGTAGGCTGTACAATAATTACTGGTGTTTAATTAACTAATAAATAAATCAAGTAAGACTTTATTAAAGGACTGCAGTCATTTAATTTATAACTACAAAGGTGGGTTTCCTTTGAAAAATAATGAGACTTTGTAGATAAATGAAATATAAATTGTGGATGGCTGGAGGTAGCCTTATATAAACCAGCCCATTTTCTCCTGCATTTATTCCTTCATTAGTTTATCCATTCTTTATCCATCAACTAGCTTTACTACTGTTGTTTAATTTCACACATAATGTCTGTTGATTTCAGTTTTATTGATTGTGATGAACGCGACAACAAAGATATGACAATTGGGCTTGAATCCTTAAAAGACTATAAGCTAGAGGATATTGGTGGCAGTGTGGATTATTCAATAATATGGTGGCAATGTGATGGTGGTGATTTAGCTTATATGAACTGCTATCCCTACACAACGCTAGATGAGATTTACAATATGAAACCAGCATCAACTATAAAAATTGTATTTTCCAAATTTGTTATGCTAAAGTTTTACCTGGATGAACAGCTTTTCATTGAGCAATATTGCTCGTCAATTGGTAATCTTGAGGATGTTGTGGCTGATATCATTCCTGCTGGGTATGAAGTAAAACACACAGGTAATTATATTGATAACAAGTACTTGTTTGAATATTGTGAAGACAAAATGTACGTAGAGTTTGATTTGGAGAGGATTGAGCAAGTGCATGATGAGTTTTTACATAGTTATGGATTATGAATAAGCACACTTTTAAATTTGTAGCTTTATGACATAGTTTTATTATAGAAATACAACAGCTTTTAACACAGAGACAGTTTAACAAAATCTACAGATATAGAATAGCTTAAAACGTTAATGGGAAAACAGTAGTTAAAAAATATGCATAATAATGCCTAACAGGTAGTATCTTTTTAGAAGGACAGATTTGTCTGCTACAAAGGCCAAATAAAACTAATTGGTCAAATGTATCTATAGAAGGCAAGAAGCCAGTAATGCAACAATGTAGCTATTCTTGCCTATTTTACATCAAGGAAGTGCCAACTCATATTCTTTTAATTAGGTTGCCCCAAGTAGCAGCCACATACTATTCACTACATTAGAGCTAATCAAAAGTGGCACTTAAGAAATAGAGCATTTCATCTCCATTTATTCTTTCTGTTTTAGTAAATACATTTTACCTGTGGTAAAGACAATGATGACTCAGGTTCAGCTTTTTTGCAGGATCCTGTGCCACAAACAAAGTAACTTTTATTTACATTAATTAATACATGTAGTCTGTTGCATCAAAGTAAAGCTGCATTGGAATGGAATAATATGATGTGCAATTGCAGCAGTAGTAGAGTTTGGTCACTTTCTCGATTTTCTTCTGTGCAGCTATACTTTTTAGTGCACAAAAAAGTTATGACTGCAACTACAATCATCTAAAGCAGAATTGTGACAGGGTACTAATAAATAATTGTTGGGTTTCTCTTGCAGTTGAGTACAGTTGGGTAGACAGGGGTCTACAAACAGCTATATATAAAGCTGCTAGTTTTTCTGCTAGCTTTCTTCCTTTATTCTTCTTCTTTAGTTTATATCTCCTCTCATATACTTTATTACCTTTTGAAATATTTTAAACAATGACAGTTGAATTTGTTTTTATTGGTTGTGATGGAAACAACGAAAACATATAGATATTGAAGAGGGTGACTTAAAAAGGTTTACCCTAGGATATATAGGCGGTGGTGTGGATTATTCAACATTGCTGTGTTGGTATGGTGATGGCGCACCATCTTATGTTAACAGCGATTCCAGCATGACACTCCAAGAGTTATACAACATACACCCATCACATTACATATCAATTGTGTTTGCTGAAAGTGTATTTCTAAAGTTTTATTTGGATGGGATGCTTCACATTGAGCATCATTGCTCGTCGATTAACAATTTGCAAAGTGTTGTGGCTGATATAATACCAAAAGAGTATAGTGTAACACACATTGGTAATCCAATTGAAAATACATGTGTATTTGATTACAGTAAAGGAAAAAATATGTAGAGTTTGAGTTGGTTCGGGTTGAATAAATGCACATTGGCAGAATCCATTTGGGTGATGGTGCACAGGATTTTTACAAATATAGAGAATTTTTTAAAGTTATCTGGTATATAAAAGTAGCAATCCTCGCCTGTAGTTCCTCCTACACGTTTATTTAACCATTGGATTGCGATTAAATACGGTGCTTGTCTTGGAGGATATAAGAATGACGCTGCTGATTAATAATCGCACTAATAAAGCGCAGTAAGATAGAGTACTAACGGCTCAGCGGAACAACTGCACGGTGCCCAACCACGAGCGCAAGACAACCAATATGTGGATCATTATAGAGCAAGCACAATTGTTTCTACCAAACGGGGGGTTGGCTAAAAATAGGCCGAGCGGGCACCATTGTTTCCAAACGCATTGGCCATTGGCAACTTGTATTGGACACAATACGTGGCCAACGTTTGTTATTCGAATCAACCACAGTAGCAGAAAAGGGAGAAAATGCCCCGGGCCAAGTCATCTGAGCGCAGTGATTGGACAGACTGGTACGGGTTCTATTGGAAAGACAAAAACCGCGGTCCCAGCCTTTTTCACTTTCTTTCTTTCTGTACATGTTCTTTTAACCTTTTTCCTCTTCCCTTCTGTCCTTTACGATTTCCTCATCCTTTCCACCCGTTTGTGTTTTTGTAAACGACGTTACGCTTTTGCATCAGAAAAAACACTAGTTGAATTTTTCATATTCGTGCAGCTTTCTTCTCTCTCCGTCTATATAGTTACTTGCGATTTTCACTGAAGCGTACTTGGTTTTTCACATTTGTTGACACTGCAGAAAAGGATCAACCCTGGGCCATTCATTCTTGCCCCATTCACTTGACCTGCACATCCAAATATTCTTTTTTCTCTCGGACCATTTTTGTGGCAGAGTGAGAACGGTTTGTTTTTCTTTCCCTGAGCGCCACTCTATTCGTTTCTCGTTTTATACATTTTACCCACGTTTCGTTCCTTATAACAAGGAGTTTGTGACAGAGCGCAAAAAGAGGGGTAGTTTTGTATCTCTACTCGAGCGTTGTTTTGTCGAATACGGATTGACTTAAAAGCCAGATGAAGGGACTAAAAGCCATAGTTGTGGCAGCAGCCATGGCGGTGGCCAGAGCAGACGGGGTGATTGGAGACCCGTTGGCGATTATCATCAAGCTGCCGTCGATGCACATTCCCGTACCGTCGCACGAGGCAGTGACATCCAGTGTTCGCAAGCCCGCAGTTGCGCCTTCCACATCTGCGTACGTGACGCCCACACCGTCAACGTCTGCGTATGTGACGCCACCGCCCGCGCCATCGACATCTGTGCCCGCGCCATCGCCAGCACCATCGTCATCGTCATCGGTGTATAGCGAGGAACCTCAAGCGACGCAGGCGCCGCAAGGGGACATTCCCGACGGACAGGGCAACACATTTACGGTGGCCCCGGGAGCAGTGAAGTTCCCGTGGAACTACAACAACGCCGACCACGTTGTTCCCATTACGCCCATGTCGCAGAACGGCGGATGGGCGATGTCGCCGAACCAAATGTGCAAGCCCAACTCATGGTGCCCGTACGCATGCGCTCCGGGCTACTACTCGGCGCAGTGGGATCCAAGCGCAGTTTTGTACAACGGCGCAGGCTCGATGAACGGCGGATTGTATGCAGATGGCAATGGCGTACTGAGCAAGCCGAACAAGGATGCGGCGTTTTGCGTAAGGGGGATGGGCAATGCTCGCATACGCAACACGCTGGGCGAGTCGGTGTCGGCGTGCCAGACCGTGTACCCGGGAAACGAAGCTATGATTATTCCGTCCGTGGCAGGGGCTGGAGGGAGTGTGGACCTGAACGTTGTGCCGAGCACGTATTGGCTGGGCACGTCGAGCCAGTTCTATGTCAATTTGCGCGGATCGTCGGCCGAGCAGTGCGTGTGGGGGGACGCGGACAAGCCGGTGGGCAACTGGGCGCCATATATATTTGGCGGCGGGCAGGCAAAGGACGGCAACACGTACATTAGCGTTCAGTTCAACCCGCTGTACACATCTGCAGGGTTCAACGTGGCTGACGCGTACAACGTCGAGATTGTATGCGACCGTGGCGCATGCAATTTCCCTCAGGGCGGGCAGTGCAAGTGCGAAGGCGGAAAGTGTTCGGTCGACAACGGGTGCACCGTAACGTTGGGCTCTGGCGCGTCAGCTAGCTTTGTGCTGTACTAGTTATGCAATATATTTATGTTTGGGTGAGGATGTGGATGAGTTGGATGAGAAAGTGTCGGTGGGGCGGGGGAAGGGCGCGAGTGGCGTGGAGCACGCCGTCGAGGGTCCAGCCGTGGCGGATTGGAGTTGTGGATATGGTGCGGAGGGCAAGGAGGTCGGCACGAGTGAACCCGAAGCTTGCTGCAGTGAGGAGTGTTGAAGGGTTGTCAGGGTCCAGCGTTGGCTCAGCATTTAGCGTTGGCTCAGCATTTAGCATTGGCTCGTTTGACTCGTTGGGCGGTGGCCGGCCGATATCGGGCATCGACCGGCATCGACGGTGTCTTGAACTCATCTTGAAAATAAACTACAGAACCAAAGATAAACTCAGATACCGTGCTCTATTTAACCCTTCCCAAAGCTTGTATGAAAGGGGGCTGAGTTTATTCGTTCATTATGACTAAACCAACTATTCGAGATGCCGATCTCGTTTAATTATTAGTCTAATATACCGAGTGGCTGCATTATCTCTTTCGTGCCCGAGACAAGCTGGGTTAATAATCAAATAAACGAGAGCACTTTAGAAAACAAAACAAAAACTGATACTCTATACAAGTGCTACGACCGTATGTAGTCGAGCAATGCGTCTGCTTCCTTGGGAAACGCCGCAGCAATCGAATGGTCTGCCAAGAACGACGGCACCCAGCCTGAAAAGTCCGAATGGTGGATACACACCCACTCCACACGCCCGTCCGCATATTCGCGCACCTCCTCGTACGACTCGGACACTGCTCGCACAAACCCACGCTGCGGCGTACAGTTTGCGTGCTGAACCGGTACTGACACAATCTGGAACCGTCGTACTATTCGCGAGCGCTCTGCTGACTCGGACACTGACGAGCGAGGGCTGTGTTGTGTGCTCAGCCCAGCATACTGCGTCGGCTGATTAGAGTGCGGCTGATTCGCGTACGGCTGATTAGAATAGGGTTGATTCGCGTACGGCTGATTAGAGTACGAATGGCTGGTTGGAATCTGCGTGGTCGGCAGCGGCGGCGGCACAAGAGCGTCCAAATTCCTCGCCGACGCAGCTCGTACATGGCCATACGGCGACGGATCACGGCTCTGGTCGTGCAGGTCCACAACGCTCCTCCCCTGGCCCACGTGCATGCGCGGCGACACGGCCAAATCGGCCAAGCTCGCACTCGACTGGCCGCAATACACTTGCGCCAAATTGGCCACGCTCGCCGACGGCGTAAACACCCGGGGCTTGTGGCGTGCCATCTCCCCGACAAACTCGCGCTTCATAACCAGCTGGCAATAGTCGCGCCGTGCTTTGAGCCCAGGCGACGAGAACGAAATGTGCACAATGTCACACAAATTAGGCACGATGCTTTCCACCGTAGATGCATTGAGCATATGTGGCATCCATTTGGGCATATGAGTGAAGCGCGAGACAAAGAGCACCGTTTTGAGCTGGTCGTACGACGGTGTGTGTGTTGTGCGCCGGAGCCAGCGGTGCGATTCGTGAGGGTTGCGGTTTTGGCGCTGCACCGTCGTTGTGGGCGTTTGCTTGACGACTGGGTAGCGCTGGGTGTACGAGAGCAGGTCGTCACATTTGTTAAAGTATTGCGTTACGAACTCGTCGAATGCATGGGCGTCGGACAGCGGCGACGGCACGACTGCTCGCTGTATGGGCTTCAGCACCATTTTGTCTACGGAAAATGAAGAACAAAACAAAAGAGAAAGAGAAGCTCAACAGGTTGGGTGCCTTGTGTAGATCCCCAGTCCACGCGGTTGCCCAAGGACCGATTCAAACAGTCCCCAAAATGACTTGACTTGCCAGTAACAACGCCTCGGCAACGTGCACGTGATTCAGCTGTCATCTCTTCAATTTAGGTTTATTTTGCATTTTCATTCTTTAATCTGTTTCGCGCAATGCAGCTCAACGAACTGGTGTCCGACACCAATGCGCGGCAATACGCAATCCAGCGGCTGGCAAAGCTGCTGCGGCACCCGGACGACCTGGCATACAAGGCCGAAGAGGTGCGCCGGAAGCTGGCGCAAGAGAAGCTGCTCATCGACGCACAGCTCAACACAGACGTTCGTCGGCAGTTTGACGACGTGCAAGAAGGCCTGGAGCTTTTGTACTCGACGTCGAGCCAAATTGGCCGCGTAAAGTCCGACATGCAAAAAGTGGACGACCTGTGCCATCGCGCGCAAAGCTACTTGACAAACTTTGACCGCATCCAGATCGTATCGACAGCCAACCGCAACTTTGTGCGCACCGATGAGTTCTACCGCCAGTTCAGCGAGTTCCACCAGCAGTACACGCAGGTGCGCGAGATGCTGACGGATGCACAGGAGAACTTTGACCAGGGCAATTTCAATTTGTTGCGGCTGCACTATTTTTTGTACAAGCTGGAGGACTTTCGTAATCGCGCGCTGGGATTTACGGGCGTTGATGACGTCGATGCGGGGCAGACGCTGGCGCAGATGTTTGGCGGGCTGGACGGACTGGTGCGTGAGTTTGAGGACTTTTTGTGGATGGTCGCCGGCAGCATGTACGATCTGGCGCTTCGCAACCGCTCCAACATTGTCGTGCAGCTGCTCAAGGTTGTTGAGTTTGAAGAAGCGGCCGACCGCGCTCAAGAGCGTGAGGGCGCTGCGGCTGCAATGTCTCCGGCCGGCGCAGCTCCCAAAACTGAACGCGTGCCCAAGCGCTACAAGAAAAAGCTGCTCGAGTTTATCCACACATTTGTGTCGAGCCGAGTCGGCGAGTTCTTTGGGCAAGAGGTGCGCGACCTGGAGAACATTACGGAAGTCACGGGCTTTGTAATCGACGAGCTGACGTTTGTCAGCGACGCCGTGGCCCCGGCGTTCCCCGGAACGTACTTTGTGTTCGACGTGTTTGTCGACGAGTACCATCGCTCGGTCGTCGAGAACACAGGCACGTTGGCGGCAGGCGATCTTGATGGCGGCTCAATCCTCATGCTGCTGCGCTGGATGCGCGAGTACCACGGCGCCATGCGCAAGGAACTCAGCATTCCCAAAGACCAGCTGAAGCCTCCGCTGTTGGACGGCCGTGAGGACCAATTGGCCCAAGAGTATCTCGACATTGCATCCAAAAAGATCCGCGAGTGGATCACAAACTTGATGCGCACCGAGAACGAGTCGTTTGTCAATCGACTCGATGCACCTAGCATGGGCGAGGACGGATTGTATGTGACTGGTGGATCGATATATTTGTTTGAGATTGTGAACCAGAACATTGAGCTGGTTACCGAGGCGCAGCGCGCCAAGCTGCTGTGCGACCTGGTGGCCGAGTGTAACAAGGTGTTTCAGGACATTAGTAAGCAGTGGCGCGAGCTGCTAAGTGCCGAGAAGACAAAGCAGATCGAGGCGCCGGAAACTGCGGCCGAGGGTCTTGTTGACTATACGATGGCGCTGGCGAATGAGCAAATTCGGTCGGTTGTGCAGGCAGAGACCATTCGCGACGAGACGGGGGAGCGGTTGACACGGGCGCACCAGGAACGGTTCAAGGCGGAGCTGTCGCAGACTATGGACATTTTCATGAACGTCGCCGAAGCTGCCACGCAGACGTTGGCTGACATTGTCTTTTCCGACCTAAGGCCAATAACCGCCGTGCTGTTTACCGCTGAATGGTACGAGGACGACTTGTTGCAGCCAGTGATTGAAACACTCAAAGACTACTGCCAGGACTTCCACGACCATCTCGACAAGTACCTGTACCGCCGCCTGATGCAAGACCTGTTGTCGCGCTTTGCCCTGAGCTACGTTGATGCTGTCTCGGGCAAAATCAAGCTGCACAAGGGCCAAGCGTCCGAGAAGCTCAACCTGGAGATGCACCGCGCGTCAAAGTTTTTCAAAGAGCATATGGACAGTGCGGCGGTATCCGAAACCCTGAACATTGTGCGTATTTTGATCTCTCTGATCGACTCGACGCCGGCCATGATATTCCTCGAGTTCTTTTCCATCAAAAAGCAGTATCCGGACTTGCCGCCCATGCTCATCGAAGATATTTTGTCAAAGCGGGACGATTTGGAGAAGCAACAGCTCAAGACTATATTGGAGTCGTTGAGACAGAAGTCAAAGGGCGATGCGGGGGCATTGAACAAGCAGCGGACGTTGTTTTCAAAGCTGAAGAGTTATTCGCCGTTGGGCAATGCAAAGGGGAGGTTTTTGTGAATAAGCATTTGCTCCTTTTTTCTTACTAATGTAATAAGGGGGTTGAAGAGCGTGTGTAAAGGTTGAAAATACAGGGCAAGATGCAGTTAATGCACGCAGTACACCAGAAATGTTACTCTAAATGTCTAGAGAAAATATATTATACGCAGATTTAATAAAACTATCCATTAGTTTAAGCATTTAGCATAAACGTAGTTAACCCCGTACAATGTCTTTAAACTAGGCTGTTTCAGTTGATTCTTTATCCAGCTTTCCAAACTGTTCCGCACTCGGCAGCTCCGTCTCTGCATTATCCTGATCATGTTTGCGTTCATACAGTCTCAGCACAACCAATGACACGCCCAACGCAGCCCAATACAAGCAGTAGCCAAGGACACTGCCCAAAGTGGCAACGTTAGTCCACCCCAAAATAGCATTAAACACGCCCCATCCCGTGCTATCATTGGCCTCAGGGTCTCCGTACTCCAGCTTCCACACATTCACGCGAACGTCAAACACACCTGCTGTGTCAGGGTCTCCGCCTGCATATTTTGCAAACACGTGGTTCTCAAAGTACCAAACGGAGCGGGAAAACAGGCCGGCCGAAATCAAGTACAAAAGACATGTCATGGCGACAAAGAACCAGTGGAACGACAGGGCATTTCCGGTGCGGTACATGAGGTAGCCGACGATGACGCCGCAGATGATGCCGATGATGACCGGGAGGGGGATGGTGCGGGCGGGAATGCCCATGGATACTCCGCCGACAAACACAACGGCTTCGAGGCCTTCTCTCAGTACGGTGAAAAACGGAAGATGGAAGAACAAGTAGCGCGTGGAGAATAGCTTAAAGTCAAACAAGCGCCGCCATCCGGTTTTGGTGGATGACTGGGCCATTGCACGAGCCAGCTTGGTGCGCCATTTGTCTTGAAGCCGGCCGCACCGCAAGAACCCAATGCCCATAATGCTGATCATAATCGTGGCGATGAGGCAGAAGATGCCTTCCCACAAGTTTTCGGCCTTGCTCCACAAGTCGTTGGAAAGTGTATAGAACACGACGATAAACACAATTCCGATGACGAGGCAGACGAGAAACCCAGCGAGCGAGCCAATCCAGATTTGCTTGCGTGCTCGTCGGTAGCTGGTCGTGTCGTCCTTGAATATCTGCTTGCAGAACGAGAGCGCGACAGACACTATCATCGCCGCTTCGAGCGTCTCTCGAAACAAAATAAAAAATATAGCCACGTTGAATACGTTTGCCATGTTTCGTATTGTAGAAAAGTGTTTGGAAAGGAAGAAAATGTTGGATTGTGAAAGCGATGCCTGAGTACTTTAGCTCAATTTCCTATCTTTCTCCGGAACAACCGAGGTGCTGTCACAAGCAAAACAGTTGCTAATTAATTGCCCCCACACCAGTTTGTTTTGACAAAATGTGCGCGTGAAAGTATTTTGCTATCTGATAAAGCAATCACCTTGTTATCTGTTTGCCTAAAACAATCAATGTTTCTATTCTTCTATCAAGACAATGCCGTTTAGGCAGGTGATCACCACCATGTTTCCATTTTAGTCGCAAATGTGCGCTGAATATGCAAACAGTTAATACATCCATGCATGGCTCAGAGTGCTCGTCGGAATGTCCGACCACATCATGAGTGTTTGGCAAACTTGCTCGGTGCCGCGTTATCTATTTAACAAAGAGAACCATTGCTGGCTCTCCTTTCGATCATTAGTTCCAAAGTATTTTCAATAGTTTTTCGATGAAGTGGGGGTCAAGACTCGTTATCGGTGCCTCAATGGCACTGGGCGTTGCTGCCAAGAGCGTTGTTCACTACTGGGACTTGACGTACGCGCAAGCAAATCCAGACGGGCTGCACGAGCGACGGGTAATCGGCGTCAACGGCGCATGGCCGCCGCCCACAATCCACGCAACATTGAACGACACGCTGACTATCGAGGTGCGTAACTCGCTCAACGATCCAGTCACAATCCACGCGCACGGGCTGCTCAACAACAACACAAGCTATATGGACGGCGCATATATGATCACGCAATGCGGAATCCCGCCCGGCGCAAACTTTACGTACGTCTACCAGTTGACTGGATGTTCGACGCAATGGATCCACGCGCACAAAGACTTGATGTATGTGGACGGGCTACGTGCGCCGCTGATTGTGCACAACCCAAATGAACCCCATAAATACGACAAGGATGTGGTGGTTACGTTGGAAGACTGGTATCATCAAGAGTCGCCCGAGCTTATTGATCAGTACTTTAGCTGGAGAAATCCCGGAGGAGCCGAACCGGTGCCAAACAGTGCGTTTGTACGGGTGGACGGAGAGTCGGGGCCGTGGAAGGTTGAGACAAACACGACGTATCGGCTGCGACTGGTCAACATGTCTGCGCTATCAACGTTCCATTTTGCCATTGAAGGCCATTCGCTACGTGTCATTGAAGTGGACGGAGTGGACACCGAAGCTTACGAAGTAACAAACGTACAATTGTCAGCGGCTCAACGCGTGTCGGTGCTCGTAACAACGCTAAACACGACGCTGAACAACTATGTGTATCATGCAGACATGGATACCGATATGTTTGACACGGTGCCTGACGGCCTGGTGTACAATCTCACCGGAACAGTCGAGTACGCAGTAGATGCGCCAATCAAGCACGAAGAGACCGAGTGGAACGAGTTTGCCGACTTTAACTTGACGCCGGTGGACAAGCAACCGGCTTTGGGCGCTGACATAAGCCTGAGCTTGGAAATTGAGTTTGGGCAGTTTACAGATGCCCGCAACCACGGCTCGTTCAACAACATTACGTATGAGAAGCCCAGTTTGCCATCATTGCTGACTGCGCTGACCGCAGATGATCCGCTTGATCCGCTTGCGTACGGGCGGCAGACCAACGCATGGGTTGTTCCGTACATGAAAGACATTGAGATGGTTATCTCCAACAAAGACTCTGGCCACCATCCCATTCACGCCCACCACGGCCAGTACCAGCTGGTTGCACGAGGCCAAGTTCCGTACGACCCAACTCAAAAAATACAGTTGCCAGAGTCGCCTATGCGGCGCGACACGTTTATAATCCCCAGCGGCGAATACGCAGTGTTGCGCTTCCGCTCAAGCACCGCGACGTTGGCGTTCTTGCACTGCCATATTGTCACGCTACACGAGTACACAGGCCTGGCTATGCTACTTGTTGTGGCGCCAGACGTTATGCGGAAGACAACGCATGTGCCGCAAGTTATCTATGACCAGTGCGAGCAGCAAGGCATTGCCATATCGGGCGCTGCGCGTGAGCAGGATGGCCCGAATTTGTATCCGACAGGATGGACTCGTCGGGCAAAAGGCGCAATTGCCGGGTGCGTTATTGCGGCAATGGTTGGGTTTGCGGCAATTTTGTGGTACGGATGGAAGAGCACGTACCGCCCAGTCCGGACAACTGCCGAAATTTGAGTAATTGTTTGCGTAAAATGAATATTTAAAGCTAAAACTTTTGTCTATTGCATTAATTGACCAGTGTCAAGAAAAACTAATTAATAGGCTGTGGTGGGTTGATAGGGCTTGGCGGAGCATCAGTCGGCAGCGGTACTCTGGGCGACGAGTTTGGCAGCTCGACGGGAACCGGCGGCAACCCTGTCATATCCAACCCCCAGTTGCCAACCGCATTGCCCTCTGTCTTGATCCCCTGGCGAGCACACATCTCGTACAATGCTTGTGGAATCCTCAGCGTCTTTTGCAAGACATCTGGCGCAACAACAAATGTGATCGACAGCCCAGCACCCGAATGTGTCGGATTAAGATGGCAGTGATGCAAATGAACGCCCGGGTTGTCTCCGCGGAACCGCAGCTTGACGTATGAAAACGGGGGCACGTCGACTGTGTCGCGGCTCATGGGAATGCCGCTATAACGTCGTACAGGGATAAAAGGCACGTTGGCTAAAGAAAAGTTTGCCTGGGCGGGCGGTTCCTCAAGCTCTGAACGGTCCACAGGTCCGCGCTCAATGATTTGGAACCATCCGCCGTGCTGGTGCTGGCTATGCGGCTGGCCTTGCGGGTTTTTGAGCAGAATCTCGACGCTTTGGTTGAGCGGAACCACATATGCTTGCGCTTGCGGACCGTAGACTCGCGGGTCCATGGCTTGCTCGCCCATCGACATGGCGGTAAACAGCGAGGGAACTAAGGGCTCGGTGTATGGCAGGGTCCCGAGCTTGCGGTAGTTTATGCGTTCGGTGGAGACAAACGCTCGTGTCTCGAGCACAACTTGACGTTCCATCGGAAGCGCTGGCTCGCCGTGGAGCGCGTGCATGGAGAGGTCGTCGGCCCACACGAGCTGGTCGTCACCGACAACCTCCATTTGCTTGATCGGCGCGTCCCTCTGGTACTCGATCAGCCCCGTGTAAATACGCGGATTAAGCCCTGGGATCCTGGGGATAAAGTCTGCGTACATTGTGCAGTTGTAGATAAAGTTGAAATCGCCCGACTCGTGTGCCGTGACAATGGCCGAGTACCGCTGGGCAGGTGCTAGCGTAAAGCCGTCCACCAAACACGGCTCCGACGTTACTCCGTCGGCTTCAATGATTTCAAGCTTGTGTCCAGGTGTGGTAAAGCGCCAGTACATGGTCGACGACATGGAGATGACTCGGATGCGGTACCGCTTTCCTGGAACAAACTGAATAGGCCGTGAGTCGTTGCCGCTGTATCCGTTGACCAGCCCCGTGGCAAACGTGGGAGCAGGCGGGCCAACCGAGTTTGGCGCAAGAATCTCGGCCATTTTCTTTGGAACTTCGGTCGGGTACCAGTCTTCAAGGTAAATCAGCACGTCCTCATCGTATTCGTATGGCGAGTACTTATCGAGAATAATAAATGGTGCGCGGAGACCGTCGGCTACATCGTCTTTTCTGTGTCCGTGCAGCCAGTATGATCCGGCTTGTGCACCATATATCTCATATGTAAACGACTCGCCGGGCGGAATGCCGCATTGTGTGACCATTGCTGCACCGTCCATGTATGTGGCTCCGTCATGGCGCAGACCGTGACTGTGGATGGATGTGGGCACGTCGAGCTCGTTGTGCACTGTGAGGAGGAGCGTGTCGCCTTGGTTGATGTACACAGGCGGGACGGGAACCTGGCCGTTGACGCCCTTGGCCCGGCGATGAACAATTCCATCACGGAATGTATCTACATATGTGACGTTCCAAGTGAGCCGAACGTACTCGCCCAGACACACGTGTCCAAGCAGGACAAGAGAAATAAATGTTAATATATTCATGTTGAAGCGATAGAGACAATATGAGAAAAATGTAAAAAAGATGCCCGTTCTGCTGGTTAAAACCGTTTGGCGTTGCCAGTGGCTTTTGAAAATACACGGAAGCAGTCTATCGTTTTATAGGAATGTGTCTTCCAGAGACACATTGTATTGATTTATTTTCCCACCATCAACAAAAACAACTGTTTCCGGACAATATCTGCTTTGCTAATTTGGGAAACAAAAAGTTATGTGTGCTCAGATGTGTCGGCTTGGCGCCATACGCTTGGGCTAAAATAGACTAGAGCACGAGCAGATCATATATTTTTGCACCAGCGGTGGCGGAGCAAATCACCAGCACAAGACGATGTGGTTGCATGAGCTGCTGCTTGGCAACTAAATTAGAAATAAACCTGTGACAAATGTTGTGCGTGGCGCTAAAGCTCAGCAGACAACCAAAGATAGAGACCCAATGTTTGTAATGAACTCAGGGATGTCCCTTGTATCCATGTTCCCACAACTGGATGCTTCATGTCCAAATGAACGAGCACAAGTCCCTGAGTTTGGCAACAAACGGCCACATGTGGTCAAGTACCCACGTTTGCGCTGTCTCAACATACGTATCGGCCTCAGGCTGGTACTCGCGATACAAGCCAATTCCCCAGCACACAAGCACAAGCGTCACTCCGCCAATAACCCGCCGCCATGGATACGGCTCTGGCGGCACGATGCGTCTTTGCCTGTTTCTAGCCATCTTTAATTAATATATCGCTAAAATTGACTAGACAGGAAATAAAAAGTGCTTCTCGCATTCTCGACAAAATAAAATATTTAATCAACTGGGCCCAGCCATAATGTGTTTTCACATGAAGAAACAAATATGCTATTTTTCGACCACTTGTCAAAAACTATAATATTTTTAAATGAGCTTTTTGTATTCGTGGTGTGTTCCGGGGACAGGCAGTAGAACAGAAACCGCAGTGCGGCGGTACCCGACAGCACAGAACAAGCTGACGGACAGTGCGCCGCCTGAAATAACAACAGTATACGAGGCGTTTTTGCACCGACTACAGCAGGAGCCAGACAAGCAGACCCTGGGACGACGTCAAGTGCTAGGAATCCATACAGACGAAAATGGGTGGCAGCGGGCAGAGCTCGGCGACTACGAGTGGATGACGTACCGCGAAATCCACAATGTTACACGCGATCTGGGCGCAGGACTGGCGCAACTGGGCGGCACTCGTGTGGCGATCTACGCGCCGACATCGCGCGAATGGACATTATGTATGTTGGCGTGTTACTCGCAGGCTTTGGAAGTAGTGACTGCGTACGACACACTTGGTGAGCGCGGACTGCAGCACGCTGTGAGTGAGGCAGGAGCTCGTGTGGTGGTGGCCAAGGCTGACCAGCTGGGCGTGGTAGAGCGTGTGTGGAACGACACGGGGGCGTCGGTGCTCGTGTACTATGCAGATGCATATGGGATGCCGGCGGCTGCACATGCTGCGCTGGAGCGCATGCAGGGACGCGGGGTGCATGTGCTGCAGCTTGATGAGGTGGCAGAGCTGGGGCGGCAGCATCCGCGGGATGTGCGTATGGCACATGGTGATTCGACAGCATTGGTTATGTACACGAGCGGAACTACAGGGCCGCCCAAGGGTGCGGAGGTAGCGCATGGCGGACTGCTGGCGATCTGCGGCGCGATCCACGAGCTCGTGCCATCATCGATTGATTATGCCAATGACGTGGTACTGTCGTATTTGCCCCTGTCGCACGTGCTGGCATTTTTTGTCGAAACATACTGCTTGTACTCTGGCATCGCCATTGGCTACGGCACACCGCGTACGCTCACCGAGGACGGCGTGCATGGATGTTTAGGTGATATCCGTACGCTGCAACCGGCAGTGATGCTGGGCGTACCACAAGTATGGAACGCCATGCGAGCAGGTATCTTGCGACAAGTAGCTCAGCGCCCGTGGCTCGTGCAGCAGTTGTTCCATGGCGCTATGTGGCTCAAACAACATTTGGTGTATTATGGGCTATCTACGTGGCTCTTGGACTCTGTGGTGTTCCGCCGCACTCGTTCAGGCACCGGTGGCCGCTTAAAAATTGCAATTGCCGGCGGTGCCCCCCTCAACTCACATGTGCAGCGGTTTATTGCCGCCACCGTGTGTCCCGTAATCCAGGGCTACGGATTAACAGAGGCTTCAGGGCTGGTGACGGTGCAGATTCCTGGCGACTGCAGTGTATGTAACGTTGGTGCGCCTGTGCCCAGCGTAGAGATAAAACTGGTTGATGCGGCGGCAGAGGGATACTTTGCACGCCACGACCAGGGCGAGATCTGGGTACGTGGTCCATCGGTTTTCAAAGGATATTTGAATGCGCCCGATCTTACTCGTGAGATAATTACTAGTGATGGCTGGCTCCGGACCGGTGATATTGGCGAATGGACTTCTGCCGGACAGTTGCGTGTTGTTGATCGCCGCAAAAATCTGATCAAGCTGGCAAGTGGCGAGTACATTGCTCTCGAAGCCCTAGAGGCCGCGTACGGTACATCACAGTATGTGGCCAACGTATGCGTGGTTGCCAGCGCACTAATGCCGCGGCCGTGTGCGCTTGTTAATGTGAATGCGGCAGAGCTGACACACTGGGCGCGTGCACAGGGTGTACCCGACACAGAAGCTGCCTCATGCTCTGCTTTCCGAGATCTAATTGCTGCAGATTTGGCTCGTGCTGCACGTCGTAATAACTTGCAGCGCCAGGAGCAGCTGGCTGCTATCCGGGTTGACGCTGAGCCATGGACTCCTGAAAACGGCTTACTCACTGCGGCAAACAAGCTGCGTCGCCGCGATATCTGCCGCGTTAACCAGCCCAGTATTGACGAAATGTTGGCCGAAATAAAGTCCCTTTAACTTGTTTCTGAAATATCATTATTGTTGAAAATATCGATGAAAATAAGCTTATGCAGGGTTAAATTGTCTAAACACCCTTAATCTAATACTACTTTATTATTAGGGTTTAACCATCTGTTAACATTAAAATTAATGGTTTACTGATTGCATTAAAGTTCAATGGCTTATGCGCAGCACTGCTCCTCACTGCTTCATCATCCTTTTCATTCTTGTTTTTTTTTTCTTTTATTAAAATACTTGAAAACGACGAGAACAAGCCTCCGCAGCCATCTGGCTCGGACAAGCCTGATATTGTTGCCCTAATGGAACAACTTATTAAGAATCAAGACGACCGTGACAAGCGTCAGGAAGACCGCGACAAGCGCCAAGAAGAGCGTGACAAGCGACAGGAAGACTGTGACAAAGCACTCAACATAAAGCTAAGCGTGCTGGCTGATTCGATGAAGGTTGTGACCGACTCGGTGGATAATCTACGGGAAAATATGCTACGCACATCCCGACATCATCCAACTCTGGTCCCGTTCAACGCTTCAATGCTAAACAACAGCAGTTCATTTGCTTTGCCAACAGGAGAACATACGCAACGTGTGTGTAGCCTTGATGAGCCACCATCTATGCCAATAAAAGTGCTCAAAGTGGCGTCGATGTATGACAGCACATACTACGAGGCTCTAGGATGCAGGTACAACTCGGAAGGAGTTTGCACTTCGCAGCTGCTTGAGCGTGTCGGCGAAGGATGGCTCGATGCATACAACGCTGTTAGCGATGCAGACTGTGCCGCAATTGCGAGCAGCACTCGGCGCTTCTGTCGGCGTTGCAGCTATAGTGACCTGGGACCCGAAAAACATCGCCAGACCGTCGTCCACGAGCTTTTCAGAGCGATTCAAGCGTTGCTGATGCCGCGGCGCACAAATGACACAACCGTGCTCTGCTGGGAGGACAGGCACGAGTGTCCAATGTCAAATGGACGCAAACCGGGTGGCATTTTGCAAGCAAGGGTATATGGTCTTGATACCGATTGGCAATCTGCTGTCGTGTCGGTAGAGCTGAAGAGTGTGGACCATAGCCATGGTGACAATCACCTGCGTGGCCGGATATTCCAGAACTTTCTGGACATGTCTGAGGATCAGCCTCGCCGCTATATGCTTGGTCTGGCGGTAGCGGGTAAATGTCAGGCGCGAGCATATTTATGCACGCCTTCCGGAGTTATTTTCAGCAATGTTGGCCTCTTGCAGTCTGCTGGTGATGTGACTGCGGAGCACAAAAAATTTATTCGCTTCATCATGGTCTTGTACAAGATGCTGCCGCGTGATTACGGGTTTCTACCGTTGAAGGAGTGCGGTGTACTGGACAGGTTTATGTTTAACGATATTCCCAACTGTGAGATGCCAGATACCGGCTCCAGCAGTACGACGGTTAAAGTGTCGGGCAGAAAGGCATTAGGTGGCCGACATGGCATGCTAACCGGACCGCAGTCCTGGATATATCGTGTGCAGATTGGAGGTGCTGACGGTAGCACAACATGGGCCATATTCAAGTTTATATGGCATCTGAAGGACGATTCTGAAGTCGCCGTGCACAGGCAAGTACAGGAAATGGGAATCCCGTACATTCCTCGTTTGCTACACTCGGCGACTATTGCCGTCCGTAACCAGGTTCAAAATTCCGAAGAAATACTCCAGGGCGAAATCCTCGTAATTGAAGATGCAGGATTAAGTGTGTATGAGTTTGCGCTAAATGCAATTCGTAGTGGGTGCAGCAACCAGCTTATCGACATTTTTGCTGGTTATATGCACACGTTGCTTGCAGCTGCGAGTGCCGATGAACACATCTATGTTCTCCACCGGGATGTTTCTATTGGCAACCTATTTGTCTGCAACAACCAGCCTGTCGTCATTGACTGGGGATGTGGAATGATCGCTCAACGCACAGTGGCACGCACCCCATCAGATATCAAGTTTGTTGGAACGGCACCATTCATGGGAATACGAGTGTTGCAAAAAAGCCCAATCCGGACCCTAATTGATGATTTGGAGTCGTTGTTCTTGGTGCTGGCGCATATTGTGTGGAATGTGTATGGTACCAGTGATAGTACTTATCATGAACTTTGGGGCAGAGCGTCGGAAATGGTGGATGTGGCAGACGCTCGCACTCGGTGGCTCGATTCAGAAACGCAGTTCATCAAGCAGATGTGCCTCAGACAGGATGAATCTGTGCTGATAGACCTGGTAAAGCGACTCTACAAACTGCTGTTTCCTGTGGACATTCGCATTAGCGAAATAAGCGAATCACCTTCGGACCCCCGATTGGCTAAGTTTAGAGCAAAGAAGTGGCTGAAAGAATTTGAGTCGGCGGCAAAAAAATGTTCAGTTACTGAAATGCCATGCCTAGTCAAGCTGCGCGAATTTGTTGAAGCTAACCCGCATCTAGAACCACCCGGCAATACCTCTAAATCCGGCAAGAGAAAGACTGGTGATCGCACAGACAGCTCTTTTTTTGATTCGGCAGAACCCCACTCTAAGAAGTAACGTCTGGTTAGTTTTTAACATATGGAAATAAATTTAGTATAAATAAAAATAAAAAGTGTTTACATATCTAACTGTGGTATATTGTATGTTGTATAAGGGTTAAGCATAATGGCAAGATGTATATTTGTAATAAAAGGGTTGCAGGAAAATGTGTGTTGAATAGGTCTGACATCTAGCCTGGACATTATACCTGTGATCATTCTACGGACACCACCAAATATTTGCTGAACGTTTGGTTGCATTTTTCTAGATTTATTAAATGTTTTCCCAAATCAGCCTGCTGCAATAGACTGCTGTGTTTGTACGAGAACAACCAAAATAAGAAAACTAGACTGAAGGTTACGAAATGACATGCCAACGGTTAGAGTATAGTAAAATATATTTGCAAGAATTTCAAAACACGTCCAGTGATATACTTTACAGTTTAAATGTTTTGCGGCTGTAATCGCGACTGCTCTGGTTGCTGCTGTCATTGCTGCTGTTATCCTTGTATATGTGTTTCCAGAACGTATTCATAATTAAACGCGCGCACATCCCTAATCTGGCAAAAACTGGCCACATCAGCATTAGTTTCTGCCAGGTTGGTGATTTCACAAATTCTCCACCACAGTAAAAGTAACCGTCAGCTGGCGGAGAATAACACGACAGTGAATGAATGATTAGCTGATTTCACTCGGTTTCAATGTACATAATAGCCGAGTCGTCAGAGTATTTTAACCAAAACTCATTGCTGTTCACTCGCACACCAAACTAAGTTGTTTGAGAAACGTGTCTCGGCTTAAGATTGTAGTTTTTTGAAATGCTTTGCACAAACCATGCATTTTTTGGCCATAGCAGAGTTACTCACAAGACAATCATTTAGTTGTTTATTGAGGTATTTATAGCTCAAATGTAGTTGCTTAAATATGCTCGGTATTAAATTTTATGGTCAGTTTCATAGCCACCGCTGTACTAATACCGGGGAGCAACAATACGAACCGGACAAGCGTTATACCCATCGTTGCTAAGATATACAGGACTATTGTTGCTGTAGTTGCCGTGCTTTCAGAGACAACAATATTATCAACCTGAATGAATATCTAACTTATGAACTCATCTCCCATGCAATTATTCCGCTTGAAGCTATATCATGGCTGGAGACAATTAAACTGACCTCTTTTTTGTCTGATAGTCTTCTCTACCACAATTGAAATTCTTTTAAAATGACATAAACAAGTATCCGCAGCCATTAGACTCAGTCTAACATGAAATTGCTGTCCTCCTGGCAACATTTATCAAGCAGCATGCTGAATACGACAAGAGTCAGAATGAGCGTGGCATAACACTAAACAAAAAACCAAGCACACTGGCTGATACGATGAACAATCACATGTGATATCAGTACCATTTGTGACATCATGCGATGCGCTACCACAGCTAGTCATGATAAAATGACGTCGCAGCGGCTCATTTATAAACTTCCATCAATTAGCTGACATTTAATGCTAGCATCAGAAGAAGCGTTTACTTGCAAGAATGGAATATGTGGGATTAGGATGAGTTAGTAATCTCTATAAAAAGCAGGCGCGGACGGCGCAGAAATGGATGATTCTTTAGCATTTTATACCTCAATATATGTCTCACTAAAATACAAAACTTTTGCAAAAGTCTTGGGCTGTTGGAGCTCCGCATAGCTTAACGCCACATCATTCAATTCTTCGATGCTAAACAACAACAGTTCATTTGCTTCGCCGACAGGAGGGCATACGCAGCGTGTGAGTGGCCTTGAGGCTCCGCTGTCAACGCCAATAAAGCTGCAAAAAGTGGCGGCAAAATATGACACCGCGCACTACCACGGTTTAGGACGCGAGTACGACTCGGAAGGAGTTCTCACCGAACAGCTGTTTGAGCGTCTCGGCGAAGGATGGCTCGATGCGTACAACGCTGTTAGAGATACTGACTGTACCGCAATTGCGAACAGCACTCGGCGCTTCTGTCAGCGTCGCAGCTATGGTGACCTGCCACTCGAAGATTATCGCCAGACCGTCGTCAACGAGCTTTTCGGAGCGATTGAAGCGTTGCTGATGCGACAGCGCAGAAATGACACAACCGTGCTCAGCTGGGAGGACAGGCACGATTGTCCAATGCCAAATGGGCGCAAACCGGATGGCATTTTGTAGGCAAGGGTATATGGCCTTGATACCGATTGGCAATCGGTCGTCGTATCAGTAGAGCTGAAGAGCGCGGACCATAGCCATGGCGACAATCATCTGCGAGGCCAGATATTCCAGAACTTTCTGGACGTGTCCGAGGATCAGCCTCGCCACTATATTCTTGGTCTGGCGGTAGCGGATTTGTATAGAATAACGATTTTTTTAAAAAAGCTAAAGACTTTATTCCAACACAAGGGCAGCGTGCCCTTTTATAAGAGCAAGGGCTCTACTAACTCTGATAAAATAATGACTATGCTAAAAAGGCGTTGTATAATCAGCTGGTGATAATACAACACATACTTTGCTTTATTATTCGTCTTCAGAATTGATACTTTCGTCGCAATTGACGTAGATGTCCACCGGGTCTACATTATATGACTCAATCTTGTCGCAAGTATCTCCATCGCCATCGTACGGCCTATCTTTCGAGTACTTGGCCGTGCAACTTTGTGTGTGAGTGTCAACTATTACAAGACCAAGTTTATCAAGGTCTTGGCATTGCCCATAATCTATGTTCAAAACATCGCGACGAGCCACATGAATTGCACTAGCAACGGCGGCGAGAAGAGACAGACAATAAACAACCTTCATATTTTAAACTAATAATAGAGTGAATAGAGGACAAGAAGGGAATTTTGCTATTCAAAATACTAATAAAATGAAATGGCAGGGACCGAGCAAAGGAATTAATGTTTGGTAAGAAGTTATTAGAAAGCTTCCAGATGCCACAATATATAACAGTCAGCCAAAAAAATGATGATGTTGTTTCATGCTCAATTCCGTGAATTGAGGCTTTTCACATTGCCAAAACAATTCAACATTTTCCTGACGAAACAACCAAAACTGTTATTGTTTGCGGTTAGAATAAATGCAGAAATTATAATCAGTTGTGCCACTGTATACCTGCCGAGTATAGTCCAACGCATTGTATTAGTAAAAGTGTGGCTTGAAACATGAAAGTATTTTCTTTGGAGGTTTAAGTAGTTATAATGTGCATACTGTGTCCCGCAAAATGGCATATTTCTTAAACTGTTAGGTCCAGTGTACCATTAGGCGAGATACAATTGCATTGCATTATTTGGTCGAGCCTGACAGAAAAGCTACAAAGATTACGTTAATGCTGAGCTATGTGGTGTCCAGAGCAGTAACCAATAGCATAAGACAATTTGTTATAGAGCCAACAACTGGCATGACTTTATGCTAGTCATAATTAGCATTTATCAAAAGCCATGCATGAGCGACCTATAAAGAACAGAGCGGCTCTTCTCCATTTCTTTTCCCGTTAGTTTTTAATATACGTTTGAACCTGTTATTATGACACGGCCAACAGGTTTTGGAGTGATTATAGACCAACAGACGTCACCGCGAGAATCAAGGGAGCCATAATCAAGCGTATTCCCCTGATCCCAGCCAGACCAAAATATTCTTGATTTTTTCTTTATTTTTCATTTTGCGTGTAATTTGAGGTCATTCATACTCGTCTTTTTGTTTATTTTGTAAAATTAGTATAAAGGGAGGCAAATGCCGTTCAGCAGCACAGCGCCAGAGATTAATGTTGAGATTCTTGGACAAACAGGCGACGCAGAGCGCAAAGCGACACGAGTAGACGGCCGAGTGGTTGTGCGGTGCGTGCGGGCGACGGCGGTGCACGGGGTGCGCGTGGAGTTTGTGGGCGAAGAAACAGTGAGTCTGCGCGCATGGGTGCCGCTGAGCACGACGACGCAAACTCGCGACGTGGTCCGACAGGCTCGGACTGTGCGCAGTGGCGGCGTGCTGGCGGCAGGGACGCATGAGTTTGGATTTTGCGTGCACGTGCCGTGGTGGGTGCCGTCGACGCTGGACCGCGACATGTGCCGCATCCGATATGTTGTGCGCGCAGTGGTGGAGCGTGCATCGCTGGCTGCGTATCTGGGCGCAGCCGGCGCAGGCAGCGCGTGGACGGCGGAGCGCGAGGTTGAGTGCCATCACGTGCGCACAGCTCGGCGGCTGGCGCGGCGCAAGCGAGTCGACCAGTCGGTGGGCTGCCCAGACGGCTCATGCCATGTGCGCGTCTGGGGCTCAGTGAGCCGCGACGTGGTCAAGCCCGGGGCGCAGCTGCGCCTGGACCTTTCGGCGCGAACGTCCGATGCGCGGTTCGGGCTGCGGCTGCTGGGCGTGCATTTTGCCGAGTGCGTCGTGTGCCATGTGCAGGTGAAGGGCGAGGAGCGCATGGTCAACCGCATCACGCATCTGGCCACATGTCGCCTGGACGCGCTGGACGATGAGGACGAAGACGGAACAAGTGAGGAGACGGCACGTGCTACGTTGCATGTGCCGCCTCAGGGCCAGCTGGCACGTGGAATTCGCAAGACGCGGTCGCGCCTGGCTATCTTATTGCGCAATGCCAGCAGCGCGTCTCCGCCGCCTGTTCCCAGCTCAGGGGCTGGACTCACCCCGAGCTTTGGCTCTCCGCCACCTGCACCGCCTGCAATTCCTCCAATCACACAGCAGCCCCGCGTGGTGCGCCAAGTGCGAGCTTCGCAAGTGGTTCAGGTTCCGTTGGGACTGAGTCAGTTTTCCAGCGAGCTTGTGTCACGCGAGTACCGGCTTGTGGTGGTTGCCGCCGTAGCCCCACTGGAGCCCTTAACAGCGGCCGAGTCGGTGCATACAAACGACTCGACTCGTCTTGCGTATCAGCCGCAACATGCGCGGTCGGCACATAATCTTGGCACATCGCGGTCGTCGTCGTCGTCAGCATCGGCAGCGTCATCGTTGCTGACGGGCGCACGGTATTCCGAGGGCGCAAGGTATTCCGGGGGCGGGCGTCGGCGGCAAAGTGAATCAGGAATTACTCCTCCGCCGCTGCCACAACAACAACAGCAGCAGAAACAGCAGCAACAACAACAGTCACGATGGGCCATATCAGAACAATCGTCAGCTATGGCGGCATGGTCCGTCGATGTTGTTGACCACTTTGACGTGCAATTTGACGAGCTAGTGTCGCCCGAGTACAGCAACGCCGACTCAACAGCTACAACAGCGCTAACCGAGCCTGAAATAGTTGCCGGCACATATTCGTTCGAGTCGCTGTCTCCATCTCCATCTCCATCATCAACATTGTCGCTGGAGCAGCCGCCGTCGCAGGAGCGCGTAGGCCACCACCGCCGAACGTCGTCAGGATTAGTGGGCTTTTTGATGCGTGGATTTCGATCCAATGCGTCGTCACCATCGGCCATGCCTGCGTCGCCATCTGCTTTGCCTGCGTCATCACAACCAAACTCACCATCTGGTTTGCCTACGTCACCACAGCCACAGTCGTCATCGACTCGCACATATCACGCGCGCAGTGTCAGTGGCGGCAGCTCTGTGTCCCACACCCACGCGAACAGGGAGCCACGTCAGCCCCGCGCCCTGTCCAGTCCACCCCACAACCAGAACCAGGGACATCAGAGCCAGCGTTACCAGAATCAGGGACAGAGCCAGCGTTACCAGAATCAGGGACAGAGCCCACGTTATCAACCGCAGGAACATGATTCTTCCGAGCTAGTCATGTACCCGCTTATGCCCAAAGACTCTTGATTGATAATTCGATAAACAAATAAAAAGAGCAAAAGGGGGATGTCTATAGAGCAACCAGTGCCAACATCGATAACAACACTACACTGCTCAGCAGCGGGCGTTCGGCCGCCGAAGTATCGCTACTGTCGTCGCTTGTATCGTGGGAGCTGGTAAACTCTTCCGCTGCCTTTCCCGAGACCTGCGAGATAAAGTCAGCAAAGTAGTACACATGCGTGTAAAACGCCAGCCCGTCCTTTGTCGCACAGTCGACAGCTCCGGGGTCGGCCAAGTCTACGCCCGAGCTGGTCAGCGCGGCAATATACACTTGTCCATTCGACTCCACAACGGCCGGCGAGCCCGAATCGCCCTGGCACGAGTCCTTGCCTGGCGTCAGTGCATTGACGCTGCATACTTCCGGTCCTGCTGCCGACTTGTACGTTGGCTGCGCCTGCTGGCACGTCTTTGCATCGCCCACCTCGATCTCCACGCTCATCAACGTCGCTGGCAACGACGTGCTCGAGTCGCTCTGCGTCTTGCCCCAGCCCATCGTCGTAAGCTTTGTTCCCTCGTCCAACGCTCCTGCATAAATCGGCACCGTAGCTACGCTGCTTGAGAGCTTGAGCGCCGTAATCTTTATCAGCGCAATATCGTTCTGCAACGTCGTCGGGTCGTAGTCGGGATGCACAGTAATGTTACGTGCCGTCGTGCACGACTGTTTGGTAATGGAGCTGGCTCCGTAGCATACGGTGACTTCGTTGGGCTCGAAGACGTTGTTGTATGTGCTGTCGACCATGCAGTGCCCGGCGGTCACTACCAGGTCATTGTCGATAAGTGTGCCGCCGCAGAGCAGGCTGTCGCTGCCGGTCGTTATGGTGAGGCGGACGGCGAATGGATACTTGTTCTCGCTGACGCTTGAGCCGCCCACGATGCGCTCCACGAGCCCAGCATGCACCGAGCTCAGGCTGCCCACCAAGCCAAGTGTCCGCAATATCGTTACTGCTTTCATTTCCCTTGGCTTATTTGTCGGCTGTAGTAAAAAAAGTATATTATACAGTGCTGCAATTCTACAATTGAAAGACGAGTATAGTGAAAATAAAAAGTGGGTTTGGTTGGGAAAAGAGTGCGGAATCATCAACAAACGCATCCTCTGAACAACCGAAGCAAGCCTTTGCCAAGCCTTTTTCCAAAGAGAATTATAAATAGCGGGTGTCCGCTTTATCGGGGTCCAAGGGGACGGGTTCCGCACTGTGGAAAGTGTGCGGCAAATCAAAACTGGTAAATCTACGCATGGCGTAATTGGACACATTTTCGCCACCCTTTGCACGTGACTCGGACCATCTGAGCTTGATCCTTTAATCTTGCTGATCAGATGGCGAATTTAAAGTGCCCGTGTCCGATAAAAAGAGACCCGTGAACTGGGGTATTTTATCGGCCGGTTAATAAATAGTCGATGAGCGATTACGCACAGCGTGGCGTGATTTATAAATAATCTAGATTGTAAAGAGCCGGGCATCGAGGTCAGCCAGGCCATATAATACACATGTTCTGGAACCAACCTTGTAATCTCTACTTGTCCTAGACGCTACCAAAGCGGGGAAAAAGTGGTATGATTTTGTTTTCTCCCTTGTTTGACCAACGCAGGAAAAATCGAGATCCTTTTTGTTTTCTTTGTGCTATATACAAGAAGCCTTTTTCTCTCTTTTTCGCTGCAAAAAGACTGTTTTTCTCTAATTCCATTAATTTAGTTTCTGTTAATTTCGAGCGACATTATAATTATGGACGATGACAGGTTGGTGGCGGTAGTAACAGGGGCCAACCGCGGCATAGGCAAAGCGATAACGCAACAGCTTTTGCTGCAAAGCTCAAAGCCGCTGATTGTGTATTTGACTGCTCGTGTGGTGGATCGGGGCCAACAAGCGTTCGACGAGCTGCGGCGAGAGCAACTTCGTGGCGGGTCCAATGCGTTGCGGCAAAACAACGAGCTGCGGTTCCACCAGCTCGATGTCTCTGACGAAGAAAGCATTCGGGCGTTTATCGACTACTTGACATTAGTGCACGGCGAGCACAGCATCGACGTGCTGGTAAACAATGCGGGCGGAGTTGTGCGCCAAAACGACCATATTGTGCGAACGTGTGATGCAGAGACGGCGGCGCAGTGTGTGCAGATGAATTATTTTACAGCAGTCAATATGACAACGTGGGCGGTCCCGCATATGCGGCGACACGGGCGGGTGGTGTTTTTGGTGACCGCATTGGCTCATTTGGGTATATTTTCGGGCGATTTGCCGCGAGTGCTGACGTCAGATGAATTGACGCTGGCTGGGCTGCATATCATTGAAAATGGCTTTGTCTCGTCGGTCGGAAAGGGCACATATGCAGCATATGGGTTTCCGCCCATGCCATATGCGGTGGCTAAAGCCGGTCTTATTGCATATGCCCGGATGATGGCCCGCATCACAGCATCCGATCCGCGCGGCTTGTTGTTTGCGTCCGTGTGTCCGGGCTACGTCAAAACTGATATGACCGGCCCGTATGCTCCATTAACCCCTGATCAGGGCGCTGAAACGCCCGTGTATGTCGCCCTTACAGATAGCAAACGACTTCAACGACACAATGGCGGATTGTGGAAACATCTAAAGCCCATGAAATGGTGACTCGATGAAAACCTATCTGTTAATAACTTTTGTAAGCATTTTATCTTTTTGGCATAATTTTTCTATAGAATAGAGTAGGCTTGATGTCCAATTCTAACACCGCCTCTTCAAAGCAACGCCATTTGATATTATTAATACCCAGACACTATGCTGTTTGCATTAAATTGTGTTTATTAGCCTAGCTTTCAAACTGTTAAAAATAGAAAATGTAGCTAGTCATTGCCGACTTGGATGCCATGTTAATTAGCTTAGTGCTAGTTACTCCCACTTTTCTAGTTGATATTTAGTCTCCCGTTTCCGCGTTTAAACATCTCGCTCCAGAACAATACGAGCCGGATGGGCACGGATCAAAGAGCAATTTACCTTGGACACATCTCGCTACTGTGTGTGTATCACTGCAGTATGGATTTCTGTTGCACTCCTGGGCTGATACAGCAGCGAAAAGGGCGCCAACACATCAAAGAACTTTAACAAGCATGGTTATAAGATATTTTTGTAAAGTAGTGTATGAGAAATTGCAGTAGGCGGTGACTATTTGTAAAGAAAAACTTGGACTATTTCTCCGAGTTACTGTGTAGTGCCGTAGCACTCTGGATATATAAGAACTTGTTGTTAGAAGCTTTATCCAATGTTATCTTTAACTGTTTTAACTTTAACAAATTTTATTTCAACCCTAGTATGATGGTTTGACAAAATGCCATATGAAGAACGCACTCTTGAGCTACCTGCCGTTTGGTATAGTATCCTTCTGTGTTCCCAGGCACTCGGATCCTGATGAACTTTGAAAATATAACATAAATAGCGAATATTACAGAGATGTTCTAATACAAAAGAGTTCCTTTTGTCTTTCTGGAATTGGGGCGCCTTTTATAACCCATCGTTAGGAATCGATGAATTAGTCCCCTTAATCTGGAGACTCGGTGACTTGGAGGGCGACTCGGCGGCTCCTTGTTCAGTATTTAAACCAAAGAAAGACAGATGGAAGGAAATATTATACTGGTCGCTAAAACAAAAGAGACCGAATACAACTCGGTTTATACCGGAACGATTCAATACCAGTTGTTTTTCTTGTGGATACTGCATTTTAAAATGCATCAAAGCACGGGCTATACAACAAAACATTGTGAAGCGGAATGATTGCCAAATGTACCATACGACAGAACTACATATGACAAGGCGTGAATATTCAAGGTTAAAATATCTCATAGAGTAAAACAAGTCAGCAGTGAACAATTGTTTATATTAGTTTAAATAGCTAAATAAAAATGTAATCTCAGCAGGGTTCTACTTTGATGAACATGGCCATAATACTCAGGTACTATGGCGGTTCTCTTTTGTTAACTGTCATTGTGTTGTTTGTAATAAATTGTGTTTATTAACCTAGCTTTCAAACTGCTAACCAAGGATATGCAGCTAGTCATTGCCGATTTGGATGCCGTGTTAATTAGCTTAGTGCTAGTTATTCAGCACTCGCCTGATCCAGTTCCTCCCAATTCATTCCACTAGTTGATACTTTATCTCCCGTCTTCGCGTCAAAACAGCTTGCTCCAGAACAATACGAGCCAGATGGGCACTTTCCAATGTAGTCTTTACCCTGGTCACATCTCGCTATAGTGTGTATATCACGGCAATACGGCGTAGAACATCCCCGGGCTGATACAGCGGCAAAAAGTGCGCCGAAACAAAATAGAGATTTAACGAGCATGGCTATAAAAGAAGTTGAAGATTCTTGAAAAGTATGTAAACCAAAGAAAAACAGGTGGAAGGAAACAATATACAGGTCTCAAAAACGTAAGAGGCCGAATACAGCTCGATTTATACCCTAACGGTTCAACACCTGTTGTTGTTTTTCTTGTGGATACTGCATTTTAAAAGCGGCAAAGCATGGGCTTTGCTACAAAAAAAGCGTGAAGCAGAATGATCGCCAGATGTACTTTTTTCTTTCTAATAACAGATCCCTATTACTTTAATAGCTTGTGTAAATACGTCATATTTTCACTTTAAAGGCAGCTTTATTGTTTTGTAGGGATTGTTGCGTCGAAATCCAGACGATTATCAAGTCTGCCGTCTTGGCATTCATTTTCTTTGTATCCGTCTTCATTTTTAAACCTAAATCGTTTGTTGAGACAACGGGTTAGAAACGTATATTTAAAATTTACCAAAGAAAAGAGAAACATTCATGAGTTGCACAGTTCCTTATATCGGCTCATGCTTTGCATTTGATAAATGCTAATATGCTCATATGAGCCGATGGCTCGGCAGTAATAGAGCTAGGTTAATGTGGTTACCATGTGGGGCACCACATCGTTAAAGCGTCCTGCTACTTTAAAAAAGCAAGCACATTAAAAGCTGGGATGTTTTTCTCTAATAGCTATTAAGCTACATAATGCAATGACAACTTGTAAATGTTACTGTAAACTTTGAAGCTGCTCCAGAAATTCTCAGGAACACAAAAATCAAGGAATGGGATCAAAGATACCACACGACAGAGCTACATGCGGCAAGGCTTGAATATATCTCCATTAGCCAGTACGAGGTACATGCTTCAAGATTAGAGTATTTAAAAATGATAGTCTATCCACTGAACAATCCAGGTTTATCAGTTCAAAGAAGAAATAATATTATTGTTGTTCTCCAATCATTTGATATATTTTATAATGTGCTAATTCCAACACCACCAGTGCTAGTTTTTGAGCATATAAAATTATGGACTAGAATATTAAAGGCCAGAGCAGGCGATGGTAATGTTTATATTAGTTTAAATAGCTAAATGAAAACGTAATCTCAGCAGGGTTCTACTTTAATGAACATGGCTACAATACCCATACTCTTTGGCGGTTCTTTTTTGTTAACTGGCATGGTTTATTGGCTATAATATATTGAGTTTATTAACCTAACTTTTAAATTGTTAAAAAAGAAAATGTATCTAGTCATTACCGATTTGGATGCCGTGTTAATTGTCATAGTGCTCGTTCTTTGGGAACTCATTTGCTCCATCAAATAGTTCCTCCCATTTCATTCCATTTGTTGATACTTTATCTCCCGTCTTCGCGTCAAAACAGCTTGCTCCTGAACAATACGAGCCAGATGGGCACATTCCAATGTAGTTTTTACCCTGGTCACATCTCGCTATAGTGTGTATATCACGGCAATACGGCGTGGAACATCCCCGGGCTGATACAGCGGCAAAAAGTGCACCGAAACAAAATAGAGATTTAACGAGCATGGTTATAAAAGAAGTTGAAGATTCTTGTAAAGTACGTAAACCAAAGAAAAACAGATGGAAGGAAATGATGTATTGGTTGTTAAAAAGAAAGAAGCCGGATACAGCTCATTTTATACCCTAATAGTTCAACGCCTGTTGTTTTTCTCATGGATACTGCATTTTAAAAGCGGCAAAGCATGGGCTTTGCTACAAAAAAGTGTGAAGCAGAATGATCGCCAGATGTACTTTCTTCTTTCTAATAACAGCTCTTACTTTAATAGCTTGTGCAAATATGTCATATTTTTACTTTAAAGGCAGCTTTATTGTTTTGTGGGGATCTTTGCATCGAAATCCAGACGATTATCAAGTCTGCCATCTTGGCATTCATTTTCTTTGTATCCGTCCTGTTTCCAAAGGAGTTGTATGTGTTTATTTGCAAATCATGGATCTGCAGTTACGCTATCCAGAGTTAGCATATACGCTCAGTATTGTTGAACTCGCAAAAGAGTTTTTCTAAGCAAATACTTGGCCCGAGAATTAGCTATTTACAACGGTTATATACTCATCAAATTAACAGGATGCTTTAGTAACTTAATTGTTTACACTTTATTTCAATATCAAACATACACAAAAAAGCTGTGGTATATTGCTATTATAAATGTTACTGTAAAACTTGAAGCGGCTAATACGAGAATAGGAGGTTTATTTTAGGAATAAATAAGTAACTAATAAGGTATGCAGCCTCTTTAAATGAGTTATTCGATGAACATTGGTGCTGCTGTGCGCAGTGAGCGTGTGTGACGCACTGAGACAAGTGGATAAAATAATGTGTAGAAGTATCAATATTTAACCGATTGCGGTGAAAGTTGGTGGGCATGCTTGATTAACATTGTGTAAAGAGTGTGCAAAGTATGGGAAAGATCTAGTGACGGGGCAAGTCGGGAGTATTTTTGTGTGCGGTACGTGCGACGTTCAGAGCAATGTCGGTCTGGGTGTGCGCGATACGACAGGTTTGACACTTGGTACGTACTCTGCTCATTGTTAACAGCATGTACATATAAAATAGTACATGGTTACTTTGCAAATTGAGTGCAGGGCATGTGGATGCAAAGTGGGCAAGCAAGTGCGCAAACGCTCACTGAGCGTATTTCACAAGTTGCGCGCAAATGCAAGTAGCGACGTCAGTTGTTATTTAAATGCTTAGTAACTTGGTAGGCATGTGCAAGTACATGCATGTCAAATGTGTGCAAAGTATTGGGTCGGCAGAGTGAAGGGCGGTGGTTGCGTTATCATTTATATATTTATTTTTCAAAAATTTAGGAAAATTTTGGGGATATGCTGAGGTCGGAGAGTTAATGGCAGGATGGCGGGTTTAAGAAAGTGAGCGCAACGAAATTTTGAAGAAGTGAGCAAACATGTGGGCATAACGGAATCAAAAAAGAGCAAATATGTGGACGCGACGGGATTAAAGATGAGCAAATGTGTGAGCGCGACAGAATAAAAGAGTGGAAATGAGCGAGCGCAGCCGGTTTTTGAGAGAGGACTAGTTGTGAGTGCTTGAGCATTAGTGGGTGCGGAATATTTGTACAGTACCTTGAACACGAACGCGCAAAAATAGTGGAGAAAAAAAGATGAAGGAAAAGAAAAGCGCTGCACAGGGCAGCGGGGCCGGACGGGCGAGTATATGTAGGCAAAGAGGGCGGGTGGCGTGCAAACTCGGCATGCACATTTGACATGCAGATTTCCCAAGCAATAATTCCGAAATAGTATTTATTTTGTTAGTTTTTGGCGATTTAGTAGACAATTTGTGTAATAGTTACTATACTGAAGAGAAAAGAAAGCTAGCTCTAATGAGAACGCCATCCCGGCTATATTCCTACACAATTATCTGATCCGGTATCCAACATTACCCCGCATTTGGGATGGTGTGTGACATCATGTGGTACACAACCTCTGCTAGTCATGACCCGATGACGTTGCAGCGGCTCTTTTATTAACTTTTATCAATTGACCGACGCTAAATTCTAGCATCTAAAGTAGCGCTTATACGCTAGAATGGAATAGGCTAGATGTCGGAGGAAATAGCAACGCCTATGAAAGAGATAGCGTGCCCGGTGCAGAAGAAAAGAAGCAAGGATAATAGTTTTCATTCTAAAATAAATCTAACTCAAAATTTCAGTATAAATCTTACGCGTTTTGAGCTCAGTATAGCTGAACGCGACTACCCTAATATCGACGACCGGCTAAAGTACTTTGCGTACAAGCCGGTGAACGTGGCACCAGAGATCTCGCTTGCTGTGTACTTTATTGTTGGATCGATTCTGGTGTGGCAAATGGTGTGCCATTGATCGCAGCACTGGGTGGCCATTATTCCGGGCACTGCGTTTTCCGAAGCCCTTGGCTACGCCTTCCGCACGGTGTGTGTACAACACGACGTTTGGCATGTACGTAGCAATGATGCTGTTTCTCCTGGTGCCGCCAAACGCCCTGGCTCTGGTAAACTTCAAGGCGGTGGGCAAGATTATGTGCAACTCTCGTGCGCAGCCACGCTGGTTCTGGCTGAAACCAGGGTTCGTCAACTGGTTCTACTTTGGCTCTGATGTGCTGTTCTTTTTTGCCTGTTACTTGGCGATGGCGTTTTATGTGTGGTGGCGGCCCGAGTACACTATGCATGTATCGCCGAGTAATGTGAGCCATGCGAGCGCTAAGCGCCGGGTAATGCTGGCAGTGACTCTGACTACAAGCATTCTGTACTTGCGGTCTATTTACTGTATTGCCGAGTTTGCCGACGGGTATGGCAGCAAGATCTATTCGAGCGAGTTGGCATTTTATGTTTGACACGATTCTGATCTTTATTGCGTTTATCGTGTATATTGTATTCTTTATTGGCCGCAATTTCCCCCATGGCACTGATGTAACCAGGGCCCCGTCAGTTGGCTACGAGCTGCAGAAGCGTCCTGTGGACTCGTCGCAGCTTCTGGTATCCAAGGACCATCCAGTATAATGACTATTTTTCTTATGTTTGGATACTTTGATAGATTTAGACAATGCATAGGTTGCACAAGTATCAATTAGTCGCTCATAGAAAACTTTCTACTTTGTCTTCTTGGGCGGCGGCTCTACATAGCCCTGGAAGCAATCATCAAACGCCTTGTTGTGCTTGTTCTGCGCATGCACCTCCAGCTCGTTCTTCTTCACTGTACACAAAAACGTGCTACAACAGACGCTGCAAATAATCGTCTTTGCCATTTCGTTCTGCTTGAGCTGGCTCTTGGCCGGCTTGGCATCATTCTTGCCGCGCTCGCGTTTTTGCTGTGCCTTGGCGCCCTACATTAGTCGTTTAGTAGCTGTGAATATGTACGAGTGCTCTAGCAATTCTTGCTTATGGTTCCCATTGCGATTTATAATGGGTTTAGTAACAGAAAAAGATAGAATACTTTTCAGACTCTCCATATGTTTGAGAAGCAAGTCCTAATCGTCATTGCTGATTTTGCTGCCAATGCTGGGAATGAGCGTCTTCGCCATGTCATACTTGCTGCAGCACAAGTTGCCCAGCTGTGCACACTTGAACAGCTCAAGTTCTGCGAGCTTGAGCAGCACCTGCACTTCCTTGATAGTGTTATGATTAGTGTACCAGCTAAACTGCTGCACATATTCAAGAGCTTTAATATGCATTGTTACAGGTGGTAATATATAGACAATACACAACCACAAAAGTCAAACTAATAAAGGACAGCAATAGCTTGCAGTCAGGGAAAAGTATGAAAGAATTTGTTACTAAAGATTTCATATTGCTTCTAATAAATTCTTTAGTTATTTAAATGTTCAGCTGCAGCCCTCACCACTGTTCTTGTTGCTATTGCCATTGTTGCCTTGTCCTTTGAGCACATTCACAATTGTTTGCATGCTCATCATGATTAGACAAAAACTGGTGTCATAACAAACACATCAATTTCTAGAAAGCCATGGATTTCAGGACAGAACCATCTGTGAGCAGGTAATCACTGTCTGCAGGCCAGCAACAGGGGTAATGGCCAGGTCAACTCCCTGACTGAGGCTCCTGCAACACTGTCAAGTCAAATTACAACCTGGTCACAAGCATCTACATGCAGCTCACTGGCATCAAGTATCAGCAATTTGCAGATGGGAACTGTGTCTAGTGTTGTTGCATCATCACTAGGTAAACTAAGCTATTTGTCACACAAGATTGTCCAGGCTAGTGAAGGTCTGTGCTCAAGCCCTTGCCTGTTGCCTCAGGTTTTGCCCAACTGCATACCATCAATCTTTCCACTCTCACCACTGCCTATCATTTTGTCAAACAATTTGCAGGCATTGTTTGACTTCAGAATGGCTCTGTAAGATGTACCACTGACTGCTCCAACAACTGCTACTACTATAAAGTATCCTCCTTGTAAAAGCTCGATTGCAGCTGCAGAGTGGTAGGGCATGGATATACACTGCCAGCTTATTACATCAGTATAGCTATCCTTTGCCGAGCCAATTAGCACATGTACACAGCAACCATCTTAGCCAACATTGCCTCTACCATGGCAGAGCAGTGGCAAGTAAATTCATTGGTGTGATCAGTGCAAGCAGTCAATCAACCTGTTACCACAGCCACCACTACTACCATCTCAGACAGTCAGTGCAAAGTTATCCATAGAGTTGGGCATAGCTATTGTGCTGCACAGCCCATAAAATAAAAAAGGCATCAATTATGTTGCCTCTCCTCAGCCTGCAAATGGCAGCCTGGTTGCCATCACCACAATCCTGGTACCCAGCACTTCCTATAAGCTTACCCACCTTAGGCCTGCACACACTTCTGTCTCACAAAGCCAATGTATCTGCAGTCAGTGGTCACCAGCTAAGTCAGTCCTGTGAGTCCTGGCAACTTCTTGCCTCAATTGAAAGGCTGCCTGCCAACCACATTGTGACTAATTGAGCATACTAGTCACACAGCATCAGCCTGAGGGATCCATAACTGCTATAATACCATCATCTGCTGAAGACACTCAAGTATAACAAGAGCTGGCTGCCATTTGCAAATCTGATGAATATAGTGCCAATAAGCCAACCTCATATATACAGTCTCTGTGCATGACAGCCAACACCCTGTGTGTGCACTAGTGTTGTGCTGTTTAGCATTTATAATGCATCTAATCTGCAGAGCCATAGTTTATGCCAAATGTCAGCCTGCTTCGCTGCCTTTTCTTCAACTGCTGCTACTGGTATGCCACCACCCTATGGTTGCAACTGCAGTATGTCATGTCCAGGAAAGTTTATAGCCAGCCCATTCAAGCATACATATATGCAGCCTGTTGTGGTTCACTACCTGCAGTCAGCAAATGCTGGTTACTCACAGTGCTCACCCAGATCATCGACTCATGGCTTAGGCCTATATATAGAGTCATCTATGTGCTGCTTTCCCTTGCTGGACAACAGCAACAAAAGTGCACATATTTTAGCTGAAAAGTAATTTATGTTTTAGTGTATAGTTAACTACTATTTTTTATTTATAACTACAATTATAAAATGCTCTCCTAACAATTATTCATGTATGTTTTAACTTGCTCTAGTATAGTATCCATGTTTTTATCAAACAAATCATCTATTCCTTCAAACTCAGGCATTAATTGAGTTTTAGCATTATCCATGAACTCTTTAATAGTTTCATCAGTAGCTTCTGGGTCACCTTTCAAGGCATTCTCAATAACCTTCATAAATATATCAATGAACTCTTGATCATTAGGTAAATAGGTATCAGACCTGTCTGAGGAAGAATCGTAGCTCATGCTAGATAATACTAAATAATATCAGGAAGAAAAAGTAGAAGAACTGGAGCAAGTGAATTAAAAATGTGAACTATCCATGGTCAGCAACCTCTTTTATAGTACCCATGAGCACACTTTTAAAAAATTCCAGAAAGGAAATTAAAAGTTGGGGCATTGGGGTAGCTTCCCCATTTTCTTTGCTCAAGTATCCTTTCCCTTTTGCCCTTTTAAGCATTATCAGGTGTGATGTATCTCTTTACTTGGAGATGATTGGCTAGTCTTAGGCTAGCTTAATAGGCAAGCAGAGACAGGTGCAATAGATTTAATTTATTCCTTTATTATCAGCTAACTGCTAGCAAAACAGCAATTTTCTATCAAATCATATCTCTCAGATGAATATGCTATATATGAAAGTAGCCATGATGTTTTAGAAGACATTTATAATTATTGATTCCTATCAAGTTGTATGTGTTTAGAACCAGCACTACTATAGGAACAGTGTGTTAATTATCTAATTTCTATATTAATGGCAATTGCAGACAGTTATTGCTCATATGCCTGTTTTAATATTGGTCCAAAGGTTTATTTAGAGAATAGCTTAAATTTTATTCACTCTTGTTGGCTATAACAAAAATATATGTGTCTACTAGTTGACAAATCATAACCAGTTACATACTCTACTGTTAAAGATGAAATTATTTTGTTTTTGTGATCACCAAATAGATGATGTAGACTACATTATAGAGCAATCATCCTTCTTCTTAATATGAGTGGCTTTAAGTGGATTGACAAAGTTAGGATTATTTATTCTCTGCTGTTTGTATGGACAATCCCAATATCCATGATTAATTCTATCCCCTACTTCATTAGAGCAAGGTGAACAATAATAAGCTTTGAAACTTCCAAACATAATCAATAATAATGTTAAATAAGATAGAAGTATTCACTAGGGTGAAGAAGAAATATAATAGCCAGTGAGAATAGAGGCAAAAGCAGATAGATTTTATAGCCAGAAGGTGGATAAAAAATTGGTGATAATACAAAGAAAATACCAGCAGAATTTAATATCTCTATAAGCAAGAGCTAGCAAAAAAATTACAAAGGAAAACAGCCCTTTTCTACCTAAATTAATTTAATAAATGTTTACAAAGCAGCCTTTTGCTTCCTAAGTCAATGTAATAAATTTATTAATTTGTTTACAAAGCAACCCTTTACCTTCCAAGTCAATATAATAAAAGGGTATATTACTTCTACACAGCTACTATTAGGTATCCTACATAATGTACAATATCCTTATAAGTGACACTTATAAATACTTTAATAATCACTAGTGAGAAATACAAACAATTACAGTTAAAGAATAATAAAAATAGTTCTGTGAACAAAGGTATCCTTTGCCAAAGTACCATATAATTATAAAGATGAATTAGTTCTTTGAAAGACAAATAAATTATTAAAAGACTAGAGCTACCTTTGAAAACAAAAGCTGCTTTTGAAAAATGAATTAATTTCTACAAAGAGTCCTTTATTCTTACACCTTTTTCAACACCTTTTTTGGATGTGACTACCTCTTGATCATGGCTCAGTGAGCCATAGGTGAGCTATGGCTTGATGTTGAGTTTTTGTATTTAGACCTTTTTTATTGGCATTATTGTTGTATAAACATTTGGCTTTATACAATATCTGTTATGCAAGTCGGGCGCTAGTCATGTGACAGCACCCATGAGCCATTACACCTGCCCTCAGAGAGTAAATGCAAGCCCTGCCCCGCAGCCAATATGGATGTGGGGCCTTCTTTTCAAGTTTTTATTCTGTCTAACAAGTTCTTTTCTTATATTCGTTTGGTGTCTATTAAGAAGTAGCTAACAAGCAAATATTTCAATATTAATGCACTATATCATTTGTTAGCAGCCAGTATACTCATTACAATGGACACTATATATAGACTTTTCTTGTTGGTGATTAATTGAACATTACTAATGTTTATGGCAGTTGGATATGGTTAGTATATCTTATAGATTTTTACTACTTGTAGTTAAAAAAACATCTTCATTGTTAGTTTGAGTCAACTAAAGAAATACTTCTTGGAGCATATTGTATATACCTTTATTAAAGAACAAGATATATTGAACTATCTAGGTTTGTAAAAGTTATAAACTATTAAAGGAACCTGTTGTCTTATCACCACAATCTCAAGCTCTACTAACCATAGAGCTATTATGTCTTTGATAACAACTCTGTAGTAAAATCACCACATGAGTAAGCAATACTGCTCCTAGTAATAAACCAGCTCAGCAGTTTCATAATCTTATAAAAGTATTATTAAACTGCATGTGTCTTTATATGCTCTTTTCTAGCATGCTCTGAATAAAAGAATTTACTACATAATAGACAGTAATATTTTGTTCCATACACTGGTATTCCCATTTGTAAATATTTATCAGTTTGTTATTGCTTATTCAAGAAAAGATTTATAAGGATGAGAGTGGAATATTGTAGGCCAGCAAACAAGAGCAGTAGTAGTACACTTTGTTTTATAACCAAGGATTTAGTAGAGTGGTCATTTTTTCTTTCAGTTCAATACACTTTTTTAAACAATGATGTAATTAATAATCAGGCAATTAGAAGGAAAAGAGCTACACTCCTTTAAGAAAACAATTCCCTTCCTAGAATTTCTGATTGGTTACATTC
>JANBQV010000118.1:0-41431 GCA_027577495.1 Coemansia sp. RSA 720 | reverse complement strand
GGAGAAATCATGTGGTGGATGCACCAGGATCTGCATGCATAAACCACAACAAACAAAAAGTGGGACCATATCTGCTTACAGATGGGAATGATAAGCAGATATGCCAATAGGAGAATGAAGATCACTGAGAGAAGCTGATTAGATTATGTCATGTGATATCCCATAAGACAGCTGGAAGTTAGAAGTGAAAAGTTTCATAATTCCAACAGGCGATTCTATATGCACCAGAGACAAATGGACTTTACCCAATTTCAGCAAATTTGGCTGTTGACAAGAAACTCGAATTTGCGCCCACGATTATGGATAATAGCAGATCAAGAAAATTCGGTGATCAAGGTAAGTGCAAAGCAGTGGGTTTTCCCACCTGCATCGCGAACGCAGCTGTAACTCTGTCCATGTCTTTTGCGCAGTTGCACACTATCCTGGGCCATGCCTCTGCCCTTTATATTAAAGTGTTCGTGACGGCAGCTGACATTCGGTTAACTGGTGAAATGCCAGTGAATTGCGAGATTTGCATTCAAGCAAAACTGTCTACAAAGCCTTTTTTGGGTAAGCTGACTGGAAATGCACACCAGCTACTTGCTATTATTCACTCCAATGTTGGTGTTATGCCTCTTGCCTCTGTATCGGGCCACAAATACTTCGTGACGTTTACCGATGAGTTCTCCCGCCTGACGATTGTGTGTGCCATGAAGGCCAAATCTGAGGTGCCGCAGCTGTTTGAAGAATATGTTTCCCTCTTTGAACGCCAACTCGAACATCGCGTTAAATGCCTGCACTTGGACAATGGTGGAGAATTTGTGAGCAAACACATGAATTCATATTGCACAAAGCTTGGCATTAAACAGACAACGTCGACTGCATACTTGCCACAACAGAACAGTCTGGCTGAATGCCTAAATCACACACTTATTGAATGCGTAAATGCGATGCTGCTGCAATCGGGTGTCCCCCTCACATACTGGCATGTCACACTCGATTATGCTGCACTAGTGTACAACAGCACACCCAAGAAGGCGCTCAACATGGATTCTCCAATGGTTCGTGCAAACAGCATAGTTCTGACAGCGTATTTACAACCATTCGAATGTCTTGCCTATGTCAGCATGCCAAATGAGCTGCGCCCAAAACTTGGAGAGCACTCACAGGCCTGCATCTATCTTGGTGCTAAGGAACACAAGCATGTGTTCTTGCCACTCGGCTGCAGGCAAATGTTTAGCTTGCGCCTTGGCTCTTTTGAGCCTGATGTCTTCCCATTCCTTAATCGCGTCCATTTCCCAAACTTACATCGCAACATACCAACTAATACTTCCATGTGTGTGTTTATCTGTGCTACAGAAGTGACAGATGACGACGATGATGCTAGTGATGTGCACTGGTTCTTCAAACTCGGGCCCTCTAATGATGACAGGGATAACACTGCTGATTTGCATGACAGCAGTGACACTGATTCACATGACGGCAGTATTGCTGATTTGCATGACTGTGGTGACGTTGATTCACATAACAGTGCTCATGATAATGTTGACAACCTACCATCCCACACACTTGACATGTACGATCAGACATTTGGTGATGGTCGAAATGGCAGTACTGACAGTGAAACCTATGATGCTGCTGGAGGTGATTCCATTGTCCAGTATGACGACTACGCTGTAGATGGGGGTGATTCTCTTGCTGCATACAACGATACATTCTACACCGCAGCCGACCGTCCAACAACACCACATCCGACTCCACGCAACCTTGGTCTATGCTTCAGGGCATTTGAGAACCAACATGCTATATGTTTGGGTAATGTGATACCATATCCTGAGGTACTTGAGCCCCGTCCTGCAGCTGTTGCTAGTTGCACCCTGACAAAGGAAGTGTTTGACACAGAAGAAACAGATCCAGCTGATGGGTACTACTGGGGGCAGGCTGCTATCTCAGGGCCAAAGTCTTACAATGAAGCAATGGCATCTCCACAGAGCGCAAAGTGGAAAGAGGCAGTCACAGCTGAACTTGAGTCGATCGATAACAATGATGTGATGGAGATAGTACTGCACTATGGCAGGATGCATGTACTCACAACATGCTGGGTCTTCATCACAAAGCAGCTTGCTGATGGTGCTGGGCCACTGTACAAAGGCTGTCTTGTTGCCCGAGGCTTCCAACAGTGTGAGGGCATTGACTACAAGGACCTCTTTGCACCAGTTGTTAGCTACAAGTCCATCTGCATTGTCCTTGCTCTTGCTGCACACTATGGTCTTGGCGTACACTTGATGGATGTAAAAACAGCCTTCCTGAATGGAGAAGTCAATGAAGAACTCTATGTTGAGCTTCCTGATGGAATGGCTGGTGACTGCAAGAACTCCGTCTGCTGACTATGCTGTGCGCTATATGGCCTTAAGCAGGCGCCACGCCAATGGAATGAGAAGTTAAATGCACATCTCTGTGAGTCAATGGGATTTGTGTGTCTTGATGCAGACCAAGGTGTATATGTACGAAATGCTGGTAGACGCAATGTGTGCATCATCACCACATATGTCGATGACCTCCTAATGGCTACTGCAGATGCTGGCATCCTTGCTACCACCAAGCACCATCTATCACGATGCTTCAAAATGAAGGATCTCAGTCAGTGCACATCAATTCTGTCTATCGATATAGAACAAAAGGGTGGTGCCATTCGTGTGTCCCAAGAGTCAGCAATCAAGCGCACACTCGAGATACATGGCATGGCAGATTGCAATCCAGCCAAGACGCTGTTACCACACTCAACCAAGCTTGTCAAAGCCAGGGATGACAATGAGCTTGTCGATATACGCAACTACCAATCAATTGTTGGGTCTATTCAGTACCTGGCAAACACAACACGTATGGATGTTGCCTATGCTGCCTCAATTCTGGGTATGTTCAACTTGAAGCCCACAACGGCACACTTGAATGCTGCAAAGCAAGTCCTCTGCTACCTCAAGGGAACTAGTGCTTGTGGCATAACATATAGGTCAAGCAAGAATCTTCAGCTCACAGGCTATACTGATGCTAACTTCTTCCATGACTTGTCAGATCCTATTAATGCTGGATATGTATTCATGCTTGCTGGTGCTGCAGTTACCTGGCGCTCTAAAAAGATCAAGACTGCTGTTCCACAGTCAACATCTGAAGCTGAACTGAATGCACTCAACTCTGGTGTCTGCAAGCTCATATGGATACGCAAGCTTCTTGAGCAGCTTCATGTTAACATTGGATGTGTCAAGATCTTCTGTGACAACCAAGCGGCTGTTGTGTTTGCACACTCTGGCAATATTACAGAAGACAACAAGCACTACCGTGTAAAGCTCCGTCTGACATACAATATGTTCAAGGTAGGACTGTATGACGTTGAGCACATTGCTGCTGCCAGTCAGATCGCTGACTGCCTAACCAAGCCTCTTGGCCCACTGCTCTTTGATCGCTTTGTGAGCAGTGCTGGATACAGATAATGCTGGTTACAAGGGCATGTTATATTATGGTTGTCACGTGAGTCGTGATCCACACTTGACAGGATTAACCATCAAGATCTGTAGTTCGTAGCTTTATCTATATATGGAACAATGGTCCGAGTCCGACCATTATATCCTTCTGGTTCTTTCTATATATATCTATTATAGCACTCATAGGACAGATAGTCCCTTCAGTGTAGGATCAGATTCTAACAGAAAAACCTTTAAGGTGCCAGCACATTTTTGTATAAAATAGCAACTTTAAAACAATTTGAAAATTAAAGACCAATTTAAAACTCAAGGGCAGCAAGCCCATTTATTACAAGTATGGAATCTACTAGCTCTGATAAAATATTGTCTTTGCTGACAAGAGCTTTGTATAATCAGCTGGTGATTTTACATCAGTTACTATAAAGTCAATTAATTCATAAATTTCTATAGTCAGATTGTTATTAAATATTTGTGTTCTTAAAATGATATAGTTGCAGAAGCATGCGATGGTGGGGTGTATAAAAGCACAGACAAGGAGGCTGTGCAAAACAATTATAAAATGAAGTGAACTTTTCAGTAAAGTCAAGGAATGGGCTAAGCTCGACCATTAAAACTATTATTTTATATGCTGCCTCTGGCGTGGAACAAGCACTAGTCAAGGAAAATTGGCTCGCCATAATACCAGCTCTGGTGACAAATAAACGTCCTGGAAGTTATGGCTGCTGAGTAAGATCCATTAAAGGAATGTCTGGTGGGTGTGATTGTGCGTCCTCCACCTGTTCTGGTTCAATAGCGGCAGTGTCTGTCTCACTGGTGCTGTGACCCGCTCGACTAATCTGCAAATTTACATCCAAAAAAGTTGTAAAGTACCAACTTTCAAGTACCAGGAGGTGATCGATTATAAAAAAATCAAGCAGGAATCACATTTCAAAGAATTCGAGCAGGATACAAGTTTAAACAATATATCCAAGTGTTACTCTGAGCAACTAACAGACATATTTAGCGCGTGGTAAGAGATATGGTTGTATATTTCTTGTAGCAACGAACAAAACTAAAATTATTTTTCAATTTTTATAGACTGGCATATTGTCTCATCGTCTGCTTTCAAGCGCTCATCAGTATAACTTATTGCAGTAGTATCGCTCTTTGCACGCAGTCGACGATACCTATTTGCCAACCTGTGCCTATACTCATCCCATGCTGGGTTGGTCAGATAAACAAGCAAGTTGATCATTCCTTGGGTTGCTGGAATAAGGTTTCCCAAAATATAAAGCCACATGGGGCACTGAGTAAGCATGTTGGCCACGAGCACCCAAACTTGTGTAAAAATTGGAATGGTAGAATAAAGCAGAATACGTGTTGTGACGGAGCGAATTTTGCGAGCCTGCACTGGATCTATATGCACAGTATGTCCAGAGCTATCTTTGAAGTATTTGTCGCTGCCTTCGGGCAAGCGGGCATTCTTTGAGAACTCGCCAAATTCTGTGTACATCTTGAGAAAAACTAAGATGCCGACAACCAGTAAGAATACGCAGCACATAGTTAGCCAAACCCACATAGTTAACCATGAGGTTAGGCGATAGTATGATGGCTCGGTAATAACATGAAACGCCTGTGACTGGGGCGCCCACTGCACCGTCTCATATAGATAAAGAAACGGGTGCGTAATAAAGAATCCAAGAAATAGCGAAACAAATTCGTACCAGGTGTATATGTGATTAGAAATGTGACTGTTTTTGCTCAACACATTTAGCACCAGTTGAATCCCAACACACGCGGAGAGAAATGCAAATGAGAGGATGGAAGCCGACATCAGCCAGTGAATCACGCGTAAATTTATTTCGGACCGAGTGCTCATGTAATTATTGTTGAACACGCAGAGCTGACACACAGAATATATAGTATCGCATGCCGCAATCCATGCAGCCATTCGAAAAGAGATTCGCCGATGGTACAGACCTCGGTCATGTAAGCAGGCCCATATGAACGAACCGATTACCAGGCCTGACGAAATTATAGAAGCAATGTTGAAACCATGGCCAACAACGGCCCAGTGTCCAAGAATACCGTGTGGATTATCAGGCGACGACATGTTGTAAAATAGTTCAAAGAAGACAATGACTTTCAATTGAAATGTGGACACGGCGAAGTCGGCTGGTTATAAAGGTATTTCGGCAAATGCTGGTTTGCCCAATGTTTTTGTTATTCATGCGCTAACGTAGCCTTTGCAGTCATATACCCGTTTCTAAAGAGAACCTGCATCTGCGAATACACACTTTGGTACACTTGATGGCCCACGGTGTGGTGTCTGGTCTGCATAACGACAATCCCGAATAAGGATGGTGGTTGATTCCAAGAGACAGCAGTCCAATCATATGCAGGCAGTCTTGCGCCAATAAAGCATACATGTCTTTATTAGCCAAGCAAAGCACCATTCACAGTGTCTGCAAATGTATGCATAAGCTGTTTATAAATGCGAATGACCTGGCAAAAAGTTGAGCGGCAAAGTTTATTTTCAAAGCTGTATGGGGCAGGCAAGTGAACAATTGACAGAGCTAATTTTGGCTTGGGGTGTTATCTCGGAGAACCATGTTTGTTGCTGGAGATACCTGACAAAGAATAAACGGCAGCGCGCCACGAGCGCAGAGGGCTGCAGCCGCAAGCCAAGTCAGCAGCGGGGTCTGTGTCTGTACATGGCTCCAGACAATCCATGGGGTAAGAAAAAAGACAAATGAAGCCAGTGCTGCGTAAGCGAAGCGTACATAATCGTTGGGATAAAAGGATACCGTAATTGTTGTCGTTTCTTCTACACGCATTCGCAAGGTGCCCGTAATCGATCGCTGTGCTGCTGATATTTGCCATGCTGCAGCAGTTAGTGAAATGAGTGTACAGAGTGGAAGAAGCACGAGCACGATATGGCGGAACATGCCCAAGCCGGACACCGATGGGTGTGCGAGCAAGAATGCCAGCGTGCCAGAAGCAGGGCCATAATAGTCAGCAGCAATCATGTCAAATTTGCGATTCACTCTCTCAGAAATGGATAGAGTGTGTATTGACAGCAGCGTGAGCAGCAGAAAATAGCAAACCTGTGCAGAGACGATCGCCCGCTGAATAGCAAGTATATGTGTGATGGCAATACCGCCAGCTCCGACAGGCCAGATAAGCAGTAATGAGGATATTGCAGTTAATATATCGCAACCTGCGAGCCACGCAAGCAAAAACATGGTTGGAGACTCAGCTGCAAGCTGTCCGAGTTGAAAGTGTGTTTGAAAGCGCAATATCGTTTTTGTTGCCAAATATGTTGATAATACTGCTAGACCAGAGATAACCATACGAGGCAAGTAGTGGTGAGCTAAAGTGGTATCAACGCCCGGAGAGGGCCAAAGTGGAACCAGCTGGTCGAGCATTACGGTTAGATTGTGGAGCTGTGAGATGGAATCTTGAGATGCTTTGAACTGCGGTTTAATGTCAGATGCTTGATATCTGTATGTCGCTTGTATAAACCCATTATGGTTTGGATTTAATTAGCATGTAATGTTCTGATCTCGGCGACTGAGATATGTGGTTATGTCCTTCACGATGTATTGTCCTGACTCCTGGTTGACTAGATAACTAAAGAACCAACTGCATCCCTTGCGCCTCGTTCATTGTCTCAAGCGTTCCCGATCTTTCTCATCTCGGCGGCTCAGTGGCTCTGCGGTTCAGTGATGGCTCACAAGCAAAACTATTGGCTCCCCAGAACTAGTCACGTGGAGGCTGTGCCAAGTAAAAAGCGTGGTGGTGCAAGAGTTGCGACTTTTGCTTCTTTCTTTATCAGCGTTTATTTTTGTATTTTGTATAATACTGTTTACGAGTATCCATGTCATCAGCAAACTACACACAGTTGCCGCCGAGCTATGATGCTACGAGCCAGCCGCAGGAGCAGCCACAGGGGCAGGCGGCTGGCAGCACTGACGACGTGCCTGACGATTTCAAGTATGGCGTGTCGGTTGGGCAGTCGGACCTGACCATCCGGCATGCGTTCTTGCGCAAAGTATATGCAATTCTAGCACTGCAGATGCTGGCCACTACGGCTGTTGGCGGATACATGCGGCACGCTGACGCCAAAAGCGGGTTTCTGCTTCGCCATGTGTGGACGGTCTACGCAGCCATGTTTGGTTCAATAGCTGCACTAATTGGCGTAATGTGGAAGCGCAACTCGCATCCAGCCAACGCAGTCTTTCTGTCATTGTTTACGCTGCTTGAGGGATATACGCTCGGCGCGGTCACGGCCTTTTACTCGACGTCCACAGTGCTACAGGCCTTGGCCATAACGCTGGGTCTGTTTGTCGTGTTGACACTCTTCACAATGCAGTCCCGCTATGACTTTTCGCGTATGGGGCCAGCTCTGTTTTTTATGCTGTGCGCAGTTGTCCTAGTCGGATTTGTGCAGATATTCCTGCCGTTTAGCCGCACCTTTGACTTGATTATGGCGGTTATTACAGCACTGCTATTCTGCGGGTACATTTTGTACGACACACACATGATTATGAACCGGCTTTCACCAGACGAGTACATATTTGCCAGCATCAGCCTGTACCTCGATGTGGTCAATCTGTTCTTGGCCATTCTCCGCATTCTGGGCGATCAGGACTAGTCTTGTTTAAATTAGTGTTTAGTGTTGTTCCATTAAAAAATGCAGTGAACGATTGCTACTGGTTCAGCACATCCACATATCTGCTGCGAGCACCTCGGCGCTTGGCTGCACCAGCACGCGAGCCGGCACTGACAGGTGGCATTCCGCCAAGTGCGCTAATGTCAGGAGTTGACATTGGCGTGCCAGTACGGCTGGGGTCGGCGCTGGGCACCGGCGGAGCGGCCGATGACGACCGAAAGCCGTTCATGGCTCCAAAGGCAGCAGCGCCAGTCCCCTGCAACATTGGCGGCATTGGATTAGTGGCATTGTTAAAACTGGCGGGTGGCTGCGGAGTCGAGTTTTGCGGCTGGAACCTCATCATCGATGGTGGGGGTGGCGGCGGCGGGCCGGCGTCCTGGTGGTCGTTGGGCGCGTTCTTGTCAACCCACCGCTGCTGAACTGGGTCGAATACAAAGTTTGACTCTTCGCCAAGATTCGCCTGGTTCTTGCGACCGCCCCAGAAGCTCTTTAGTATGCCCATTACGCCGCTGCCTTCTTTGCCGTCCGGCTGCGAGTCTGCCTTGACCTTTGGGTCTCGGGCATCTGTAGACTGCCTGGCCGACGCAGGCTTACTGTGGGAGGTATCAAAGCTAGGGCGCACAGAACTCGAGCTGGGTGGTGCTGGGGTCTTCTTTCGTGAAAACCCAAACATATCCTCTTCATCGTTCAAGCTTACGTCAGGCACAGGTTGGGGCGGGGGAACCGATAAGCTAGGAGCATAGCCCTGCGCTGAAGCATAATCAGGTGCAGGTGCACCACCAGGGGCAGAGAACCCTGGACCCAAGGAAAGACTGTTCATGGCGGGGTCACCAAAAGCCATACCGGGAACAATAAAGTCGCCCTGGGCAGCGCTGACGGCCATTGAGCCAGGATCGCCCCACTGTGGAGCGGGCGGCGGAGTTGGATGACTAGCGGGGCCAAAAGAGGAGGGTGTATACATGCGCGGCGGCTCGGCGTGCCCTCCTGGCGTTGGCGTGGCACTGGGTCGCGAGTCCATACTCTGGCGCGGCGACACGTGCGATGTGGCAGAGTAGGCTTGCAAATCAACAGCCTGAGGCTGCGGCGTGTGGCGACTAGGACCAACTTCAAATTTTCCGGGCGAGGAGTTAGACTCGAGCGAAATGCGACTGCCATCAGCGCCTGTGATAAATTTGTCGATGGATGAGTCAAAAGCAGTCATCAGCGATGTAAATGAAGGACGCGGCACAGCGCGCGCCAGCCATGACTTTGGACTAACACCGGCCAAAGCAGCATCATTACCGGCCATTTCGGCCGCCCGGACTGACGACATGCCTGAGCCCGACAGACGCTCGCGTAGACTGCGCAGCTCCTGTACCAGCGACGCATGGATAAAGGGGACAGCAGTGCCCGCAGGCAGCGCTGCCAGGATGCCCAACAGCGCGTCACAGTACTGCGATGCCAGTGCCATCTGCCCACAATCGACTAGCCACCACGCATGGGCTAATTTGTATGCCTGCAGGTGTGGCAGACACAACAGCGGCGCTAGTTTCTTAGGTGCGCCAGGCGTGCCAGCCACTGTGGTATCTCCTGGTGCGGCCCTAAGCACAAATGCCAGCTCGTAAAGCTCAGTCAGGAATATCGCCACCGGTTTGCGATAAAAGTGTGAGAAGCGCGTGTATGTCATCTCGAATTGTGCGCCGTCACTACTGCGTGCGCGCTCATCGGCACCGAGCAGAACTGCGCGCGGAGCTGTGTCGACGCCGTGGAAGATGTCTTTACCCTGTAGCGTCAGCGCATAGCAGATATGGGCAGGCAGTACCTGACCACGCTCCTTCAATCGGTCGCCCAGCGCAATCATAGCCATGTGGTCACCAGGCGTGCGGTTGGCAAGCGCCAGCACCAGAGTCCGCGCCCAATCGTCAACAGCGTGTCCGTCTGCACTCACAGTTTGCTCTGCACCGCCAAGCTCAGTCGCTGTGACAAAGTGGGCTGGCGTTTCGGCAAAGGCGCGGTCACCTAGCCCAGCAAATAGGCGGTACTGCGCGCCCAACGGCGCAAGATCGCGGTCCACCGCGCTTTCTACGTATGCCGCCACCACAGCCTGCCAGTCGTCCTTTCCCGTGCAGCTGGCAATAATAAGAGCATGTACCCACATCCCGTGTTCGCGAGCAAAGGCAATGGCTTCGCTGCGCTGCCCTGCCAGCAGCAGCACCTCAATATTCTTTAGTTCCGCTGTAGTCCCGTGCGCAATCGGCGCCAGGCATTCCCGAACGCCCATGGTGCTGTCATTTGGCTCGTCCGCATCTTCGGGTCGCTTGGCAAACAGCGGGTGAATTGCCGCTGCGGCCTCATCAAGGCTGAGCTTTTGAAAATCAGGTTGGTCAGCCACCTGCAGCACTGCAATAAGGACCCTGTACAGAGCTTGCTCCTCGGCGCTAAGCTCCTCAGCGAATGCCGAGTCACTCAAGAGCGTCTTGGCACAGCTAATGGCCGCGTCGCGCCGTTTTGCCAGGGTTGCCCGAGACGTGTCACCAGTAAGAAGTGGCATCAGGCCAGCAGCTGGCAAACTCTCTGCGTTATGCTTGTGTGGAATAATAGACGACAGTGGTTGCATACTGAGCATTCCTGGAGCAATCTTTAGCGCCCCGCCACTGCCGTAGTCGCTGAAGCGCTGAACCTGCCGCGGAATCATCGTCACCAGCTGTCCGCCAAACCCAAACGATGCAATGGGCCGTCGTGCGCTCAGTCGTCCTAAAGGATCAACATATGGTTCCGTGCCGCTAACTGGCATGCTTGCCTGGCGCTCGTAGTGCGCTACTTCCGTGCTCGCATTGCCACTACTGTCTACAAACTCAAACGACGACGTCTGTTGCAAAGTGCCGCTGACAATCGCACCATTGGCCATGCCGTTCAGGTCCTGCACCATACCACTCGGCTCGCTAGACTCTGCACTATACATGGCTACTCCATTCCCCTCAACTTCACCGTAGCCTCCAGTATATACATTGGCATTGGCTGCATATGTGCTGTCTGAGAACCCCTGAGTGTAGGCTCTTGCTGCATCCTCCACTAGCCCACTGGCATCAAATGGCTGGTAGCTTGCGTTGTTAGCGTACGTGCCTGCATATGCGCCATACTCGGAGAAAGTCTGCTCCTGGGAATAATTCGGGGGGTAGCCAGCAGCATACGAGTCTTGTACTATCGGACCATTACTGTACGCATCGTAGTCGGTTGCATAAGCAGCAGCACCATCCTGTCCTGCTGGTGCAGTCCGAGCATCTAGCGACTCGTACCCCAGCGTTGCTACAGCTGCACCTGCCGCCGAAGTCAATGGCGCGTCGTAGCCTTGGTTGTAATATTGTGACGCGTCGGCAAGCGCTACTGTCTCCACCGTCGAGATCGGCGGCGTGTCATAGCTCTGACTGTAATAATGCTGTGCATCGGTAAACGATGCGGTGGTTGCTGTTACTGACTCTCCAGCTGCTATATCAGTAGCCATAGTCGGGGGTACGTGGTGGTCATGGCTGTAGTATTGCGGCGTGTCAGAAACCATGGTCATTACTGTGCCTTCTGTGTCATCAAACGGCGCGTATACCTGAACCGACTCTGCGACTATTGAATCTGCATGCGTGGATTCAGTTGCCGAAATGTCATGTCGAGCTACAGGCAGGTTATTCGGGTCGTAAATGGGCGTGTGTGAGTGATCTCCATATGTAGGACTCGCCACTATGCTTCCATTAGCACTCATTGGAGTTTCCTGAGTAACCGGCACATTGCGGGGTTGGTCAGCAATTGCTTCCTCTGAAAACGCGGGCTCTGCAGTTACCGTTGGTCCACTAGCAGTAGTTGGTGACACCACATCTGCTGGCGCCCCAGTGACGTCGATGCCGCCTGGTACAGGCGCAGAAAACAAAGCTTCTTCAGCGTTACTGACAGGCACTTCGGGATACAGTGACTCGGATTCGTCAATGCCAGCCGAGCTTGCAAGCAGCGAGTGTTGACTCGATGTATCCTGCGCAATTTGGCAAGCCGCACTCGCACCTTTACCTGCATCTGATAGAACGCTTGCAGTGTCTGGTGCATCTGTCTGAACTGGATATTGAGACGATTCGGCCAAAAATGGATTGTCTGTAGTTGGCGACGAGCAAACCTCTGCTATAGCAGACAAATCACCTTGCAGCGTTGCAGGCAAAGCTGGCAGGTGCTCAGACCCAGAACTGGTAAGCTGGTGTTGCTCGACGAATGCTGGCCCAGATACTGCATCGTTAAGATTGTCAAAAAAGGAGGCGTCGTCAACTCCATTGACCGGCTCTGGAGAAGAAATATTATGTACTGCTTTCGCTACTTTAGGCTCAGGAGCCAGCGCACTGACGGCTGCTTCGGCTGGCTGTGACTGATCGGCATAATACCACGTCCCCGATGCCTCGTCATAGTACTGACCCGAGTTCACGTCGTAGTACTGTCCGGAGGCCTCGTCAAACACCACACCGTTGCTTGTGTCCGCAGCTTGAATGTTTTCCGATTCGGCAGCAGCACTGCCTATATTGGCCGTAGAATATCCAGGACCGGCAAAGCTCGCAGCTGTGCCATATTGTGCGTCATACAGAGATCCATTTGTATAGCAGCCATATGATTGAGACTGCTCGGGTACTGTCGTGCTTTGTGGTACAGTGGCATCGGCGACTGAATTGCCAACAAACTGGTCAAAGAATGCTGTATCGTCTGGAGGCCGTGTAGCCGAAACGCCATGGACAGGTGCAGTTTGGTTAGCATGCTGAAAGCCATTGTATGTTCCTCCATATACCACTGATGCGCTTCTGTACGGATCGTCGCCATACATGGCCGGATACGAGTTGTTGGCCGTGTACGCATAGTTCTGATATGGGGATTCGACAGCTGGCCCAGTAGCGCAGCGAGGCGGAACGCCATATGGCAAATGCTGCGCGTTGGGTACGTGCTGGTGCTGCCCATAGTACGATGTCGGCTGTGGCGGGGCATACTGCTGTGTGCTGGCTGGTACCTGCTGTTGGTAGGTACCCGAAGGCGGCGTGTTTACCATAGAGTAAAAGTTTGCAACAGCAGTGTTATTTCCGCCCGAGTTGGCAAAGTATGGGATGGGCTCGTTTGACGATGGCGTGCCCCGACGCGAGGGCGACGTGCTGAATGCGGGATTATGTGGCTGAGACATTGCCAGGGTTTGCTATGCAAAGATTGCTGTCGGTGTGCGCTCCAGTTCGCTGTGCTCTATCGCAATTAAGCGGGTTTCTACAGTACAGATTTATAGATGTGTAGCTATTGTTAGTACAATGGCTAAAGTACCAGTATTGCTGCCAACAGAAAGCTGTGCTTGAGAATTCTTACAAATTAAACTCCAGATTCCGCAACTCAAAACGCAATAATGTAAACGAAGAAAGCCAAGTAATAGATTGTGAGCGTGCATTTGAACAAGGAAACCAGCAGTCTGCAGACGTGGCAGGCGCATAACCAACTAATTCGACTCGGCTCGATGCAAGGTTGCTGATTGTCCTGAACCGAGCTGGATTTGGGTGTTCAAATTTGAATTGCAAAGCTCTCCTCTTGTATAAAATTGTTTTGCTTATTCACGCATTTGCTAAAAGGACCAGACAGCTATCGCTAGTAGTTTTCTCGAGGGTCTGTGGCCGCATGAGCTGTAGTTTGTGACTTGAATTTGGCTACTTTAACCGCGTATCAATGAAACTCAAGCAGCTCGAAGGATATCTCGGCGAGGTAGCAGCGTTCAAAAACCCCAAAGTCCAGCTTGAGCAGTATCCTACCACTGCACACCTAGCGGCTCGAGTGCTGTATACAGCAGAATCTACGTTTGGTGATATTGATGGAAAAGCTGTGGTAGATCTGGGCTGTGGATGTGGCATGCTTTCAATTGCTGCTGCGATGATGGGCGCCTGCAGTGTGGTTGGGATTGATGTGGACAGTGATGCGCTAGAAATTGCACAAGAAAACATTGAAGAGTTTGAAGTTGAGGAGGTGGTTGAGCTGATGCAGGCTAGTCTGTGCCATGAAGCAGCCAGCACTGGCTCGCTTGAGCTAGATAATCAGCTGGTCACTCCAATGAAAGGAAAGTTTGACACTGCAATTCTCAACCCGCCCTTTGGCACCAAGCCTGGAAACAAAGGCATTGACGTCTTGTTCTTGCAGGCAGCGTGTTCAATGGCCACTGGTGCAGTATATTCTCTACACAAGACATCAACCCGCGAGTATCTGGTCAAGAAGGCTGAGTCATGGGGGTTTGAATGCGATGTTCTTGCTGAGCTCAAATTCGATGTACCCATGATGTACAAGTTCCATAAGAAGAAGGCTGTGGACATTGAGGTTGACCTTTTACGGTTGCAGCCAAAGCGCAAACAAGTATAGGCATTATTGCTGTAAAATGTTTTAATATATAGAAAATGCATGACAGCAAATAAAAAAGTTTATACGCCTATCTGTTCAGCTCAGCTTGCTACGCATAGCACCTTAACAGCACAAGGATGTCTCAGCATCAGATACAAAGGATGACATCCACTTTAACGAATAAGCCTTATTTCGCCAACATGTATTTCCACTGTTATTATTCACGATTTAGATATTATGCTGGACAAATACAGTGCAGACGGATATGTAGATAAAATAACGAGTCAAAAAGTGGCTCGACAATTGCGTCAGCGTATAACTGGCGTCTGGTTGATTTGTTCCGCAGCACACAGGCAGGTTGCATTGGCAATACTGGAACGAATACATCACCCGTGTTCAGGGAATACAGCAAGAAAATAGTGGCAAGGCCGGTGTGTGCTACATCTGCCGAGGCCTTGATCTCAAAGAAACAAAGAAAATAACCCGTCAGGCGCAGTTTCGCTTAGAGCGCGTCGCCGTATGGATTGGCGCCAGCCGGACTTCCAGGGCCGTCATCGTGCGGGTTCTGGCGGTAGCGCTGGTGTGTAGGCATGCCTTGTGCGGGAAGAGCGTTGGAGCCAACTGTCGCAGCGGCGTTGGCCCGAGCACTGCTTCTAAGGAGCATCCGGTCGTTGGGCGGAACCATTTTGCGGCTTTGCGGTTGGCCATACATCATTGCGTGCGAGGCACCGTGTACGGCAGCAGGCGGCTGTGAGCTGGCAAGCGGCTGCATATAGCCCATCGGCTGCTGATGAGAGCTCGTCGGAGGCGGAGCGCCCATGTCTTGAGGCTGATACGCAGCAGATAGCTGCTGCATCTGCTCCATTCCGGCGGCACCGGCGCTCGGCATTCCCTGTACCATACGATACTGCTGTGATGCAGCATGAGAAGAGGCATTGGGATTGGTATTAAAACGCCTGAAGCTTGATTGAGCAGCATTCTGCAAAGGTTCAGCAGGTGATGCAATGTTGTGCGCGTATGCGCTTACCTGTTGCGACACTGCCGGAACAGCCTGGGATCTGTATGCAGACGACGGAATGCCCTGGGGCGGCAGCTGTTGGAGCTGGGGCAGCTGCTGTGCCTGCTGGGCCTGTTGTTGCTGCTGAAGCAGCTGAATCTGGCGCTGTCTCTGTTCCTCGGGCGACAGCGGAAGTTGCGGCTGAGCGGCGGTTGCGTTGCGCTCCTACATGATTACTGAATTCAGTATCAACCATAAAACATTTTGTATGCGCATCAACCAGAAGACAAAATAGAGGGAGTACTTACTGCCTTGAAGGTGGTCCAGTCAAACACGTAGTCGTACTTGAAGTCGCTGCGCACAAACAGGTCGCGGAATAGACGCTTAAGGTAGGTATAGTCAGGCTTGTCGTCAAAGCGCAGACTGCGCGCGTAGTTCAGGTACACGGCAAACTCATTCGGGAAGCCACGGCAAAGCTCCTCGGTAGGAGTGGTCATCTTCTTCTCCATGATGCGGTCGTACTTTTGCTTCTTTGTGGCAGCCTTTAGTCCCTGCCAGGGAAGGCTACCGCGCAAAAAGTACATCAACACATAGCCCAAACTCTCAAGGTCATCTCGCCGCGACTGTTCGACGCCCAGATGAGTGTTGACGCTGGCGTAGCGGGCAGTTCCGGTAAGGTTCTTATTTTCACGGTACGGTATGTGCATGTGGGTGCGCGGATCACGGTACTTCTTTGCCAGACCAAAGTCGATAACATGGACAAGGTTGGCACGGCGGCCAATGCCCATCAGAAAGTTATCGGGCTTAATGTCCCGGTGGATAAACGACTTGCCATGGATATACTCAATGCGCGACAGCTACACGTCAGAAAAACAGTGTGGATGGGAAAGCAGAGATTAGGCGTATTTTCAAATGAATGTATGCATACCAGACATGTTTCCGCGTATAGGCACGGGTGGCTCGGACCGAGCTGGCTGGAGGCAGGAAAGCAATTTGCGGGTGGCAGCTGCATATGTTGTGATTGTTGACCAAAGGGCGCTCACACCAAGAGCCTGCAAAAACAATGGCTGTCTCGGTGATGCTGTTTGTATCTGCGATGGGTGCCAACGAACAACAGAGGGAGCAAGCTGTCTGTTTGGGGGAACCTGTGTCGTAGAGCAAGAGCGCCGCGCTCAAAAAAAGAAGGGAACGCGCTGGAGCGGTAACAACTGGCCCGCCACGCAGACAAGATATGTGCAAACTAGTAAGGCCTTGCCAAACAGACAGACGCCTCCCAGTAAAGCGCTATTAAAAATAACATGAGGCAGAAACTTACCAGTTGGTCGCCAAGCAGCAGCACTGTCTTTAGGCTGAACTTGCGGTTGCAGAAATTAAACAGGTCTTCAAGCGACGGACCCAGCAAATCTATAATCATGGCGTTGTAGTCGTGCTCAACGCCAAAGTAGCGAATGAAGGGGATACCGACTCCGCCAGCCAGCGCCTTGTAGATTTTGGTCTCGTATTCGAGCTGAGGATGGCGCGCCTTGACCGACTCGAGCTTGACGGCCACCTCTTCGTTCGTGACCACATTGACCGCCAGGAAGATGTCGCCAAAAGACCCGGAGCCAATCTTGCGTCCGAGCCGGTACTTGTTACCGATTCGAAGATCCATCTGAATTGGGGCAAGGGCCAGTTGCTATATAAAAGTATGTGCTGGCCACGACTAACAGGTGCTAGAGAAAGCCAAATAAAACGCGGCCAAAAGGAGAGCAGATAAGCAAGCAAATTGAAGCGAGATGGCAAAAAGTGAGGCAAAATAGAAAAGAAAAGTGTAAGCCAAGGAACAGCGCGCTTAAAATAAAATGAGCGCAAAGGTGTGGGAAGCATCAAAATTCAGCTCGGTTGCCTCATCCAGCCCTTTTTCAGCTCGGCTTGGCCTGCTCCGCTCGGCTCAAGTCCTGAGTTTCGAAAAATTTTCATTCTACTGCAATAAAAGACAAATTGCAACAACAAACTTTCTTTACCTTTCTTATCTGCGTCGGTTTTTTGTTCTTTTAGGTAAGTTTTTGCACATACAATACAGCTAGTGAGCATGCAGGCATTGTGAATGATGAAGCGAAAGTAGGGACAACAGAGCCTTGCTATGTTGAAAAAAGCTTTTTATCTCGTAACGCTGACACTCTTGACAAAGTCAAAAACGCCTTGCCTGTCCAAGCATTTTAATATATTTCTGTCTATACAATGTGACTAATTGACCGTCTTGAGCCCTTTGGCTTTTCTCTCTTGAATTTTCCTGCTTACTGTGTAGAATCGGTCGCTACTGCTTGGAGGCACTTGGGCCGCTAGCAGCCCTGCTGTAGCTGTTTGTATTTTTGTATAGTGTTTATTGAATAAAAACATAAAAGGTTGATTTAGGCTGTGGTGTACAGCATAATCTTGGCTGGATCTGGCAGCCCAAACTCGTTACCGATGTGCTGGCCGGCAACGCGAAATGCAACGGCCATGTTCTCGTTGATGGTGCTGCCGTCAACTACGACCAGCGTGTTGTCGTGGACACGTATGTTGTGAGCTTGTGCGCTTGCCTGGGCGACAGATACGCCGACTGGAAGCGGAATGTGTAGTTCCCAGCCCTGCTGGATTGGCTGGTCTGCGCTCTGGAGCCGAACATGAAATTCAAATGTGTTTGTAGTATCAGAGACATACACAGCAGAGCCTTCAACCAGCTCCAGCCTGGCATGCATTGCCCCAGCGGTAACATTGGCGCTGCGCGTCGAGATGAACTTGCCTTGCACTGGCTCAAATGCGCGCTTCTTGGAGCCTCCGGACTTGAGCGCAGATGACACGCTCTGACCCCAGGAACTGGCGTCAAATGCCTGGCTGGCATCCCACGTCATCACGCCGCCAAACGAGGTGTACTTGCTGCGAATATCGCTAGCAATAGAATTGATAGTTGATGCGTCCACATAGCCGCGGCCAGCCGCACTCTGAGAACCGGGCGCACCAATATATAGCTTTACATTTTTGTTGGCCGACTGCGACTTTGCCCATGTATCCCACTGGTCGTAGTTAAAGCCCTGCGGGTACGCGTCCAGCCCACAAAAGTTGTTATAAAACTGGACAAAGACCATGTCGAACCAGGCCGAGTTGAGGGTTGAACCCAGCATGGCATCCGGGAAGGGGCATTGCGGCGCGCCTGTAATGTAGTACTTTTTGTCGCTGCTTGCCTCAAAGTGCGAGCGCAGCTGCGCAACATACGCTGCATACCCAGCAGTCGAGCCTCCCTCAATGTCCAGATCAACTCCGTCAAGCACAGCGTCGTCAAATGGGCGCTGGGATCCGCTTCCGCCCAAAAACATGTCCCAGACGGTATCTGCGTACTTTTTGCCGTCGTCATCGCTGCTGAATCCATATGCGCCTGCTGCACCGCCCATGCTGAGTATTACGGCTTTGCCCTGCGACTGACACTTTTTAATGTCCTCAGCAACATCGGGACAGTGCAGCAGCTCGCTGCCCGGAAACGTAGAGCGGCAGTTTGCCGAGAGATCAAGCTTGGTGTTGGGAAACTGGTAGAGAAATGCCATGACGATTACATCGATTGACGAATCACTGCAATACTCGCCCAGCGACTTTTGCGATCCGGCAGAACTCTGGCCCCAGTATGCAACAAAGTTGGACTGGCTGCTGACGTCAAAGGCTGTAGCAGCAAGCACCATGGTCATCAAGACACTAAATATGCGGGCTAATTGTAGAGTTGGCATGACGAGGCGTATCAGGAATATCTTGGTAACAGAACGGCTGGGAGCGATGGTGATGTCAAGGCGATGAGAGCAATTTTGGAGTAGGCGCTCTTGCGGCATTTTATATGCTCAGCTCAGGCTGCTGGTGTTAATATTTCACTGTGTTCTGCTCTGTCCAACAATGGACTTGCACTGTAATGCACAAATGGAGCGTGTGCACATGTAATTTAAAGAGCTGTACTCGTGTACAGAATAGGCGATATGGAACCGCCATCCAATTTATGCGTCAGAGGGGATTTATAATAAAGCACCGGTATTAAATGCAAGCAACATGATCTAAGCTGAGCACTCGCTTCCGGCAGGAATGCGAGGCGGCTGCAGAGCAGAGATTGCTCCAGCTCACCACATGCCACAGGATCCGGAGTTTCCGCGCACTGCGGATCGCAGCGTCGCCACATGGTTAATATACACAGCCTTGAGAGAATGGGCACATCGCACTTGGCCCGCATCCATGTGATTAGAGCCGCAAAGTTGACCCGTCACAGGACGCAGGCAGGCAATTAGAAAACACTGGGTGTGTAGTTAAACAGAACAAAGAAAAATAGAAAATAGAGCAAGACGGATGGTTTGCAGGCATATCAGGCGACACGTCTCTTACGTCGCCAGCACAGCTGATAGAGCAGCCTATGCCAGCGACTCAAAGACACGGTTGTGGCGGCAAATGCTGGGGCCATGTTCCTCGTACTCGGCCTTGGTATGACTAAACTGATAGAATTGGTCGGTGCAGGCCATGATGCTGCCGCCAAACCACACTGCATGCCGCTGCTTCTTGTGAGCAATGACGTTTACGTCAATCGGCTTGGCCTGTAGCCGACCGCCGCTGAGATCTTCGCTCTTCTTGACGCGGCCGTCGACTATGCGCTTAATGTCACGCTGCAGACGCTTGCCAAAGTCTTTGAACATTGTCGAGCCACCCGACAACACAATGTTGTTGTACAGGCCGCGGCGGGTGTCAATAGGGCTGACTTGGATGCATGTGTCAACGATATCGGGCAGCGGCGTCAGGAAGTCAGAGCTGACAAGCTCGGGATTGAAAAAGACCTCAGGAGCCAGGAAGCGCTCATAGCCAACATCGACCGTGTACGAAGCTTGGTTAACGCTATTGACAGCGTTGAATTGCTTATAGTACTTGACAGGGTCAGCGTCAAATTTGGAGAACTCTTTGGCCATGTCATGGCAGGTGTACGAGTACTGCTCCTTGATCCGACGGGCCACCTCTAGCGAGTCTTCGGGCGGAATGCCAGACTCGCCGTGCTCGCGCATCAGCTGCTGCACAAAAGCAGTGATATCGCGACCGGCAATTGGAATATGCTTGATGCTGGATCCCAAGACGTAGCCCTCGGCAACAGGGATAACGTGAGTTACGCCGTCGCCGCTGTCAATAACCGTACCAGTCAGAGTCTGCTGTGAGTTTTTGGCAGTCCAGCTGGCGGCCAGCGCAAGCACAGCCTGCACAGCAATGTACATGCCCTGGACATTGAACGATTCAAAGAAGATCTCGGCCATTTGCTCACGGTTCTCGGGAGCATTTAGCGGTGGCTCGGTCAGCAAAAAGTAGTGGTCCTCAGGCTCGCAGCGCATATACTTGAATATGCTCTGCTCCCAGTAGCGCTCCATGTGGTCCCAGTTGTCAATCTGGCCGTGTCTGATCGGATAGTTGAGCCCGTACGTCTTTGAATTGGACACTGCCTCGTCGCCAATGTAAAAGTCCAGGTCCTCAATGCCACGCTTGGATGCAATGCCGTAACGAGACTGATTGGGAAGCCCTATAGCGGTTGGGATAACAAACTGGGGGTCCGTGTTGCCGGCGAATCCCATCTTTGTATAGCTACAAGATGCAGAGGAGCGAATTAGCATACATGGATGAAGGTATATAGAGCGAGAGACAGTAACTCGTGTACGTACCCTGTGCCATTATCGATAACAACCGGAGGCAGTCTCGACATTTTCCTCGTAGATGAGAGCGTGGTGGTTAAAGTTGAATTACGCTGAAGGATGAAGCAATTTAAAGAAGAAAGCACCTCTCTGCCTTTGAAATCCCGCCCATACACTCAAAGACCACGAGCCGAGCCGACGGCTCAAAGCGCCAGACGGTTCATGCACGTGAGACGTTGGGAGCAGCTAGCAGCGAATGAATTTGCGAGAACCAGCAAATTCACACCTCTTTTCCCATTCGCTTATTTTTTTGGGAGCCTTTTTGTTCCTTCTTCCGTGCCCTTAGCTCAAGCGTATATCTACTTGTCATTTTCCACGCATAACCAGACCTGCACTTTAGGTCGCAGTCAGAGAGCAAGCAGACAGGAGCAGGTAAGGTACTGTTGAGATTATCGAGAGCCTGAGAGAGCTTGACTCAATACAGCCGCACATTTTCTCAGTGTTGATAAAACAAAACGGAAAAGCAGAGCCGCCAGAATATAGCCGCAGTGCGTTTCTGGAACAGCTTTTTGGACAAGTTAATGGGAGCAACCAATACTAACATATATATTGACGGGTATAGGAGTCAGTGCCAACAGGTTTCACCGTGAGCAAACGCGCTCTTTTTCGGGTACAGGCCAATATAGTACAAAATGAACCAGCCGTTTAGCGACTTTCACAACTACGGGATCCCGGTGAGCGACCCGTCGAGCGCAGCAATGGACTACTCACAGCAGTACAGTGCAGAGTTGGGAGGGCATGGGCTGCTGATTTCACAAGACGACATTGGCACATCGCTTCCAGGAAGTGCGGCGACGATGGCGGCCAGCAGCGCCCCGCTGATGATGGGGTTCAATGACCCCAGCACAGTTGCGGTAGCAGCGGCGGCGGCAGCAGCAGCAGTTGCAGCGGTCGCAGTATCGCATCCCGGCAGAGTTGCAGGCGGCGACAGCAGCACAGCAATGCTCGAGGATATGCAGGACTCAAAGGCGCACTCGCCCAGCAGCAGCATAGGTGTGATGGCCACAGGCGGCGACCTGGGCAGCAGCGCAGCATTTGACCCGACAGCAGCGGCGGTGGCGGCGATGAGCGCCAGCAACACGGGGCGGGACGAGGAGCCAATGTATGTCAACGCAAAGCAATATCATCGCATTCTGAAGCGGCGAGATGCGCGTGCGCGGTTAGCAGCCGAGCACAAAATGAATGTTAAGCGCAAGCCGTATCTGCACGAATCGCGGCACCGGCATGCGATGCGGCGGCCGCGTGGGCCAGGCGGGCGCTTTCTGACAGCAGCTGAGATTGCTGAGATGGAGCGGAAGGGCGAGTTGCCAGCTGGCACCAGTGCAGCGTTCCCGCCAAGCAGCGCAAAGCCCCGAAGCAAAGCGCGCAGCAGGCCGGCGCTGGTCTCTGACGACGATGGCGTGTTGCCTTAGCGCCAACTGTGGTTTCCCATCTGTAATTTTTTATATTTTACGATCAGATAATCAAGAATTCTGGAAAACGATTGTTTACGCCTGCTGAGCAATTGCCGATGCCTGCAACATCAGATCAAGCATCTGAAGCTTCTCGTCGGCGCCGTCACACAGCGCCTTGTCGATTTTGGCCATCATCACAGCAAGCTTTGCCTTTTGCAGAGAGTTCAGGTGCTGATCGCCCATTGCCAGGTCATGCAGCTGCGCAAGCACGCGTGCGGCTGGATATCCGTCATACTCCAGATCGTCGACGGCATCTTGGATCTGCTGGCAGCTCGCTGCACCCCACAGGGCACGCAGGCCCTCCACGACAGGGCCTGGGATAACGCCAACAAGCTCGGCCACCATGTCCTTGTCCAGAGCGGTGCCACCCTGAGCCATGCGCGACGCGCTCTGGAGCGACATGATTGCGCGGCGCAGATCGCCCTCGGCACAGTCCACCAGCGCCTCCATTGCGCCGTCGCGGCAACTGACGTTCTCGAGACGTGCAACCTCTGTGACCCGCCCAATCGCCTGCTCGCGCGGCAGGCTTTTGAACCGGAACTTGGTGCAGCGACTTGCCAGCGGCTCAATGATACGGCTGACGTAGTTGCACACCAGGCAGAACCGTGTGATTCGCGAGTACTTTTCCATAATGCGCCGCAGCGCTGCCTGGGCGTCGGTTGTCATCGAGTCAGCCTCGTCCAGGATCACAATCTTGTACGGCGGCGATGGATAGTTTGGGTCTGCCCGGCTCACTACGGCGCGGGCAAAGGTCTTCACCTTTTCGCGCACCACCGCAATGCCGCGCTCGTCTGACGCGTTGAGCTCCAGAACGCGTGTTTTGCATGCCTCGGGGCCGTACATGTCTCGCGTCAGCGCCAGAATTGTCGATGTTTTGCCGGTGCCTGGCGGGCCGTAGAACAGCAGGTGTGGCAAATTCTTGGTCTCTAGGCTCTTGCGCAGCACCTGGACCACTTCATCCTGTGCAGTCACATCGTCGATATTCTTTGGCCGGTACTTTTCGACCCACGGAATGAGACGGACTTTGGCCGAGTCGGCCTCTTTTGGAGTGTCCTTTGGCTGGGCAGCTGTGCTGCTTGCCTGAGCAGCTTTGGGCCGCCCAAAAAAATCCATTGTTGCTTGCGAATTAAAGGACAAAAAGCTAATGTGAGTGTGCAAAGCAAAAAGTGCTGGCGTTTGTTTGGGGAATATCATGACACATTGGCTGCGCGAAACACACGCGCCGAGCTAAATCAAATCAGACAACTTTGTAAGGGTTCAGGATGCCACTGGGATCAAACATGTGCTTGATGCGCTTCATATAGTCTATCATCTCGGGCGTCTTCGAGTAGCCCAGGTAGTCGCGCTTCATCAGACCGACGCCGTGCTCGGCAGAGATAGAGCCGCGGTGCGACGCAACCCACTCGTACACAAACGGCTCAAAGATGCGAGTTACCTGGTCTTCAAACTTGCCGGCCACAACGTTCAGATGCAGGTTGCTGTCGCCAATGTGGCCATAGCCGCACACCAGCTTGACAGGGCGCGAGGCGTCGCCGGGCTTGTACAGATCGGCGGCCTCCAGGCGCTTGGCGATGTCGCCGACAACGTCGTAGAGCACGGGGATCGGGATGGACACGTCGTACTTGTAGGTGGCACCTGTCTTGCCCAGCGACTCGGGAATGCCCTCGCGCATCGTCCACATTTTGGCGATCTGTGAGTCATCCTGGGCCAGCACGCCATCCTCAACCACGCCATCTTCCAGAAGCTCCTCCAGCAGGGCGGTGAGCTTCTCGTCGTCGTGAGTGTTGTTCGATCCGCTGGTCTCGACCAGCACGTAGAACGGGTAGTCGCTCGTCAACGGATTGCGCAGCCCCTGGTGCTTGAGCACAGCACCCATGCAGCTGGCGTCCCAGAACTCGTAGGCGCTCAGCACCTCGCCGCAGCGCCGGCGCGCCAGCTTGAACGCCTGCTGCACATTTGCATAGCTCGGCACGCCCAGCACTGCCACATTCACAGCGGCCGGGCGCTGCGGCGTCACCACCGATACGCCCGTAATCACCCCCAGGGTGCCCTCTGATCCGATAAACAGCTGCTTCAGATCGTATCCGGTGTTGTCCTTGCGCAGCGTGCTCAGGCTGTCCAGAATGGTGCCGTCGGGCAGAACCACCTCCAGCCCCAGCACCGACCCGTGCAGCGACCCGTAGCGCAGGAACCGGATCCCGCCGGCGTTGGTTGCCACGTTGCCGCCGATGTGGCAGCTGCCTTTGGCTCCCAGATCCAGCGGCATTATGTGGCCGCGCTCGGCGACATAGTTGTCCAGCTCCTCCAGCACACAGCCAGCATCGCACACCAGCACACCTGACACCTCGTCGTAGCTGCGCACGCGGTTCAGGTTGCGCAGGCTCAGCACCACCTCGTCGTGGACTGGCACGCTGCCGCCCACCAGCCCTGTGTTGCCGCCCTGAGGCACCACCGCTATTCTGTTTGCATGGCAGTACTTGAGGATATCAGACACTTCCTGTGTTGTCTTGGGCCGCAGCACAAGCTGCGACGATCCACGGTACTTGCTCAGCCAGTCAGCGTTGAATCCCTCGAGTTCAATCGGATCTGCCATGCCGCCCACTGCCGCCGTCGCCAAGATGGTCTCGGCCGGCATAATCGTCTTGAAGTAGTTGACGTCGGCGCTGCTCAGCTGCTTGAACTTGTCACTGCGCGCTGGTTTGTGGTAAAGCCGCTGTCCAAGTGGCATCGGCTTGTGGCACTGGAACATGCCACCAGAACGCCGAATTGGCGCGCAGAGCTGCTTGGCCAGCACCCTGTTTCTTATCGACGCAAGCATTCTCAATTCAATCAATTCGAGGAAAGTGGAGATAAAAATGTAAATGCAGTTATTCAGCAAGGGAGTTGATCCCTGACACAGGTCTCGGCCCTGATCCTTGGAGCAAGCGACACATCAATATGCGTTGCTGGCCAACCACGCAGCGACGTCGGCGCGGTCCTTCTCGAGCCACCGCGTGTTGGAGCGGATCTTCTCCAGTGACTGATCAATGACGCGCTGGAACTTGCTGGTGTTGAGCGCTGCAAAGAACGCCTCGACTTCGTTGGCCCGCGCAGAGCCTGTGAACTCGGCAACAGACAGGCGCACCAGGATGCCCATGTAGCTCATCGATGCGCGGTAGCGAGTGGCCAGGAGCGCGTAGTTGTCGCGGTACCACTGCCACAGGCGAGTGCGGCTGGGCCCGTACGTGTTGACAGCCATAATCGCCTGGTGCACGTCCTGGTTGCGCACTCGATCGCTCAGCGCAAACGCAAACAGCTCGTCCAGCAGCTCAGGATCGGTGGCAAAGCCCATGCTGGACAGCGCCGCCAGCTGCTGATCCACAGGATTGGCTGCGTCCAGATAGTACTCCTGCACCTTTGTGAACTCGTCGCGCCCGCCTGCGCGCACCGCAACTACAAATGCTGCCCGCAGCGTGTCGGTGTTGAACACGCTGCGATCGCCGCCAAAGAACGCGGCAAACCGACGCTGAGTCTCGGCGATCACAGCGCTGTCGCCAGAGCACCCTGCGTAGCGGATGGCCAGTGCGCGCAGGCGGCTGATCAGGCTGTCTTCGCCAGAGGCAGCGTCCCAGCCCAGGCGCTTTGCCAGCGGCGAGAACAGCGACTGCGTGAGCGCACGGATCTTGTCAATCACATCGGCCTCATCAGCCCACACTGACTGCAGAACATCGAGGCGCTGCGAAATCTCTTGCCACACAACAAGCTCAGTCTCGTTGCGGTACGCACGCAGCAGCGTCAAAAAGTCCGATGTGTTGCTGTGCCCGCTGCTGGCCAGTGCCGCTGCGTCTGCGATAATGCCAATGCGGTCGTTGACTTCCAGCTCGCCAGCAGCAATGGCCGTGGCCAGGTTGGCCACAGCGCCAGGCGGGTACTTTACGCGGTAGATGCCCACAGTGTCCTGGTTGAGCTTGTACCACTTTGCCGTGCCAACCGGAACATCAACTGTAGCGTTGCGTGTGGTAAGCACATCTGTCGTGCGCTGCGTATCGCTGTCAGGCGTAGCCACCCGCAGCGGCACCCACCACAGCACCTGGTCCTCGTCGTCGTTCACAGCTCCGGCCGACAAGTACCGGTTCTGCCGCACCTGGATCTGCGTGCCTCCGGGCAGCTCGTCCACCGTCAAAATCGGGTACCCAATAGTCCGCGTCCAGATCGCCATAAACTCGTTGACGTCCACGCCAGAAGCGTCGCTGAGAGCGCGCCACAGATCTTGAGTCGATGCGTTGGCATATTTGTGCTTTTGCAGGTACGCACGCACTCCGCGGAAGAAGTTGTCCAGCCCAATGTACGAGCTGAGCATGCGGATGGCGCTGCCGCCCTTGGAGTACGAGATGGCATCAAAGATCTGGCTGATCTCGGCCGAGCGGCGCACGGGCACCTGGATCGGATGCGACGAGCGCAGTGCATCCAGAGCCAAAGCGCGCTGCAAGTCGTCTACCAAAAACTGGGTCCAGATGTGATACTCCGGGAACACGTGGTCGACTGCCAGCGTGCCAACCCAGGTGGCAAAGCCCTCGTTGAGCCAGAGCTCGCTCCACCACTCCATCGTCACCAGATTGCCGAACCACTGGTGCGCCAGCTCATGGCTCACCACGTACGCAACCTGCTGCCGAGCGCGTGAGCTGGTGCTGGCTGCGTCCACCAGCAGCGCCACCTCGCGGTACGTCACCAGCCCCCAGTTCTCCATCGCTCCCGCCTCAAAGTCGCCAATCGCAATCTGATCAAGCTTGGGCAGCGCATAGGCAATTCCAAACACATCGGCAAAGTACTCCAGCACCTGGACTGCCACGTCCAATGCAAACTGCCCCTGCGCGCTCTTGCCTGGCGTCGTGTACACGCGGCACGGAATCGCTCGCCCATTGTGCTTCCCGCTGGTGTGCGCCTCAATAAATTCCAGCTCGCCCACCACAAATGCCAGCAGATACGTCGACATCACTGGCGTTATGTTGAACCGCACCTCCTTCAGCCCGTCGCCTGCATTTGTTGTTTCTGCCACGTCCATGTTCGACAGCGCCGTCAGGCCCTCGCTCACACGCAGCGTCACCCCAAACGTCGCCTTCTGCATCGGCTCATCCCAGCACGGGAATGCACGCCGCGCATCCGTCGGCTCAAACTGCGTGGTTGCCATAAACTTTTCTGCTCCCTGCGCATCCTTGTACTTTGACCGGTAGAATCCTACCATCAGGTCGTTGAGCACGCCGTGGAACGAAACAAACAGCGTTGCCTTGCTGCCCGCTGCCAGTGTCTGCTCAAAGTGCAGGTGCGCCGTTTCATCCTCCTTCTTCAGCTCAATCCGCGATGCCTGCAGTGGTGCTGCATCTCCCATAATCAGGGATGCTTTCAAAAGATCGAGCTCGTTCGAGTGCAGCACAATCTCGCTGGTCTCCTCGTTAATGTGCACCTTGATGCGCACCTCGCCCGTATATGTCAGCGCCTCCAGGTTCGGCGCTAGCAAAAGGTCATAGTGGGTCGGCGTGACGTTGGTCGGAAGTAGCTCGCGCTCCTCGACGGCGTCCTGGGTTGCAACGGATGTCATATCAGGTAGTGACTTATCTACACGCCAAGCAACAACCAGCATGGCAATGAGTGGAACAATAAGCAATGCAAGGGTCACAGCCAGCCGCCGCTTCCACACAGGTCCTGTCGACATGGCAAGTTGTCAAACTGACACTGTTGACTAGACACTGCCGCAAGTTCAGAATAAAATAGAATAGAGAAACCAGACGGCGCACAGCATAAAGCAACGAGTGCTTGGTCTCGAAAGGCGATCTGCAGCTGCTCTGTTTTGTATCGCCAAAAGATATCAGTCACAATACATACCTATTCTGTTCTGGCGTGCCTGCTTGCTTTATAAAAAGTGCGAAAGGTGGGAAACAAAAACAAAAGTAGAGCTCTGTTCCTGGCTGAACGCCTTTTTATCGTGGCGAGCCGCACAATGATGCCATCAATTGCAAATGGCTGAGTTGGCCCACGAGGATCAGGGGACGTGCGTGGGACTTTAGCATTAAGCCTGCATATACGCTTACTGCGCACACAGCAGACAGACAGAGCTGGCTGAGACCGCCTGCAGAGTGCAAAGCCAAGCCGGGCAAACCATATCTTTGCCAGGGTGGAAAGTAACCGCAGCGTAACCCCGATACTCGGCAATGTGCTGACTGCCAAGCCGTGTTCTTCCGCAACGCCCCCTCCCCGCAGCGTGTGGGAGAATTGAACGTTTTGCTGGCGCCGCAGCGTGGAGAAGACCAGCAAGAATGATGTTGCTGCAGGCGCCGCAGAAAAATGATACTGCGAGTCCCGAACCACGAATGTTTCATCTACAGCATTGGCGTCGATTTATGAAAGAAACGCACATCCCCTCTCACACTTTGGATATCTGGGCTCGATTGCGCTATAAAAGCCGTACATTTTGCCGTTTCAGAATGTCTGTAAAATAGCACCTTGCATTTCCTCCAACCGCTCTGGCAGCGCCTCTTTTGCTCCTGCCCTACAACGCTTTTGCTATATCTTGCTGCTATATACTATATTGAACTCGGCTTTACTCAGCTCGGCCCTGCTCTGCACCGCCATGGCTCATCCATCCAAAAGCCTGCCGCCGGCCGATTGCGTGCCTCACCGAGACTACCCTGTCAAGCACCCGCCGGACCCTCCGCCCATGCACTTTTAGAGCCGAATACTCATTCTGTCAATCAAGCGGCGTGCATCACTAGCATTTATTACCTGGCGGCACTGACGGCTGGGATGATGACTGGAGTGCATATTCACGCTGCCAGCCTCATGCTTGAGTATTTTGCGGCACTTGCTTTCTATATGTACTCTAAATTTAATTCAAATACACTGGCATCCTTGATCATTGATCGTTTGTTTAAACTGTTCTCGAATCTGTACAACATAGTGCTCTTTGCGCTTTCTTTTGTTATTTACTTTCAAATTTTATTGACGCTGTCTACGCAATCATGGACCAGGACCAGTCAATTCCCGTCAACCACGACGACTTTATTCACGACATTGCATACAACTTTTACGGGTCGCGACTGGCCACCTGTGGGTCGGACAGATGCATAAAGATTTGGGACTGGAACCGGCAAACGGGGCTGTGGATCCTTAACGAGTCGATTGGAGCACACGACAGCTCAATAGTGCGGCTGAGCTGGGCACACCCCGAGTTTGGGCAGGTGCTGGCGTCGTGCTCGCTGGACTGCACGGTGCGCATTTGGGTGGAGCAAGAAACGAACATGAAGAACAGCAGCATGCGGTGGCGCGGGCTGATGCCGCTGGGCGACAGCAAGGCTGCAGTGCACAGTATAGCGTTTGCGCCCGAGTACTCTAGCCTGAGCATTGCGACAGGCAGCTCGGACGGAAAGGTGCGGCTGTATTCGCCGACAGACCCAGTGCGGCTAAGCAACTGGACTGTCAATTGTATGATTGACTTTGTTCCAGGCGGCGCTACAGATGCGGACGGACCGCTGTGTGTGTCGTGGTGCAAGTCGCGGTTCTCATCGCCACACATGCTTGTGGTAGGCGGCAGCAAACACAAGAACGTTAAAATCTACCAACTGCTTAGCAACGTGTTTGTAGAATTGCTAGAGCTGGCGCAGTACGACAGCCACGTGCTAGACATTGACTGGGCCCCGACCATGGGCCGGTCGTACCACCTAATTGCCACAGCTTGTGCTGATGGCCACATCCGCATCTACAAGTTCTGGTCCGATCCGTCGCTGGCCAAGACCCACTTATCAGACTCACTGTTTGTGTACGATGGCGACAGCGATGACAACAAAGATGACGCGAACATGAAAGCGCTGGACACCAGTCGCCATCCGGATGATGCTAGCGCCAGCTCTGACGAAGCCAGTGACGACACAGACGACAGCGATGACAGCGCTGATGATGAAGACAGCGAAGACAGCATCAGTGCTGACGACGACGACGATAACGACGGCACAGATAGCGACCCAGACCGCAGCGGCAGCGCATCTGGCGGCGGGCTCTATGCCAGCGATCCGGACCGGCGTGGGCGGCAGCGGGGCCGGTCGTCGGCGCCGCGGTCGGAGCTGGCCAGCGACATTGCGGTGCAGCCAAGCGTACCAATCCGCCGAATCCGGTGGAACAGCAGTGGAACGTTGCTGGTCTCCAGCAGCGACGACGGCGTGGTCCGCATGTGGCGGATGACTGCCAGTGGCACATGGCGCGAGGTTGCAGCTGTCAACGCCGAGAAGGACGCAGCGGAGGATTAGACGGCATTTTACTTTTATTGGTTATCACAACATTGTTGAAGCAAACTAAACAGACTCTGCAGCGCTTAGCGGCCGCGACCTGGCATAGGCTGGCCGCCAGCCATCATGTCCTGCGACTGCTGGTTGGAGACAGTTTCGTCAACGCTGAGAATCAGGCATGCAGCCTCAACGGCACTTGAGATGGCATTGATCTTGACAAGGGCAGGCTCCCACACAAACTTGGCAAAGAGGTCGGCCACAGCCTCGGCCTCAATGTCGACTCCATGCCACCTGAAGCGATCAGGGTCTTGGGCGTGGCGAGCGCGCAGCTGCGTAATAAAGTCAGTGGTGTCAAAGCCAGCGTTCTCGCACAGCTGGCGTGGAATGACCTCCAGGGCCTTGGCAACTGCAGTGACAATCAGCTGCTGCTTACCCTCAATCTGACGCGCAGCATCGCGCAGGTAACGCGACAGCTCCATCTCGATAGCGCCTCCGCCAGCCACAACAGACTGGTTCTTGACGGCGCGGCGCACAACCATAATCGAGTCGTGCAGACTGCGCTCAACCTCGTCAATAAACTGCTCGGCGCCGCCGCGCAGCACAATAGTGCAAGTTTTAGCCTGCGGGCAGCCGCGGAACAGATTAAAGCGCTGGCCGCCAATTTGGCGCTCCTCAAAGCGCTCGCAGGTGCCCAAATGTGCGGCGGCCAGGCCCGAGGTGGTGCTCTGCACCCGGCAGCCTGTGGCCTCGCACACACGGTCAATATCGTCCTTGGTCACGCGGCCGGCACAGAAGATGCCGCGGTCGGCAAAGTACTGCGTAGCCAGATCACCAATAGGCAGGCGCGACAAAACAACGGTGGCACCAGCAGCGACGATCTGATCCAGCTTGTCAAAGATAATCTTCCACTCGGCATCGACCACAGCCTGGTACTCGGACACGCGGTCCACACGCACCTCAGCGTTGTCCTTCTCCGCCTTGAGCTCCAGCTCGACGTTGAGACAAACTATGCGCGGTGCATCCAGCGACTTGGGCTGCTGCTCAAATCCAGCATACGAGAATGACTTTTTAAAGGCCACACCGTCAACCAGCAGCGAGTCCTGCATGGCACCGCCGGCAATCTTCTTGATGCCAATCATGTTCTCGTCCAGCTCTTCCTGATCCAGGCGCAGGACCGCGTCCACGACCATCTGCGTGAAGAACTCCTTCTGGGATCCAATCAGCTTCGAGTTCATGCTGGTAGCCGCACACTTTTCCAGCAGCGAGCGGTACTCTGCGCCGTCAGCGCGGTCGACGCTGACGGCCAGTTCGCGGATGCGCGCAATGGACATTTCGGCGGCACGGCGGAAGCCCTTGACAATAACCTGTGTGCTGACGCCTTCCTCGACAAACTCACGCACCTCCTTCAGCAGCTCGCCGGCCAACAGAACCACGCTGGTCGTGCCATCTCCTACCTCAGCGTCCTGTGCACGGGCAATGTCTACTAGCGTGCGCGCTGCTGGCTGCACCACCTCCAATAGCTTCATGATCGTAGCGCCATCGTTCGAGATCGTCACACGCCGCTGTCCATCGACAATAAGCTTGTCCATTCCGCGCGGTCCCAGCGTAGTGCGGATCGTGTCGCACACAGCCAGACACGCCGAAATGTTCGACAGCAGCTGCGGCACGCCCTGCGACGTGTCGGTGCCCTCCTTTAGCACAATCACCTGCGGTTGCATCATTGGCATCCGTCCACGCGCGGCCATTTTATCTCTGCGTAGCTTGTGTACGTTTGTAGGAGTGTTTCTTTACGAGAGCGAGTGGGCGGGCCAAACAAGAATAATTGCAAAGAAAAGATGCGTACAGGCAGTCGTAATGTTTATGAAAGAATAAATAGAATAAAGAAGAACCCTCGCATACAGCAAACATCACTGATCTGATCCCAGCAAAGCTTTTGGCGGCCAATCGAATCTACGATCCAGTCCGGTTCTGCGAGCTCTCAGCAGCCGCTGTGTCGCGGTGACTGACGTGGGTGACTCGCGTGTCAGCTTCTGGCGGATACGCCTTCTCGAGTCTGTCGCTGACCCACAGGCCGAACATGCTGAAACCCATGAAGCCCATGCCAAGCAGAATGCGGTAGCGTGGCTCGATGCCTTTGTACATCATCCAGAGCGTGCGGCGCGGTGGCGACGGCGGCAGCATGCGTTTCGGCGCCATTAGTTAACTCGTGTGTAGATATGCAACGACTTTGGAAGAAAGAAGAGCCAAGAGGCGGCAGGTGGCAGCAACAGCGTGGCCAAATACCATACTCAACAGCCAGCAATAAAAGTGTGCAGCGTGAAAAATGATTATTCGGATGATCTCCATATCGCCCTGATTATTTACAGATCTATTTCTACCAGCACGATGGGACGCGGAAAGTACACAACGCAGGAGGCGCTCGAAGCGCAGCCCGAGCCAACAGCAACATGCCCGATTGTGCGCGTGCTGGGGCCGCGCGGCCAGAATCTGCACGAAGTGGCTGTGGCCAGCAGCCTGGTGTCGCCCGAGATTAACGCCCGCTTGAATGCCGATGCGCAGCCATGGTTCACGACGCTGGCGCAGCTGCCACCTCGTTTCCGCAGTGTGCTGTGGGTGCGCCGTGGCAGCTACGTGCTGGCCGACCTGTCCGATCAACTGACTGACAAGATTGGCGGCGAGATCGCAATGGTGCTACTGGCTGCTCAAGTCAAGCGGCTGAAGCAGGCTGGCCAGTGGCCATCGCTATACGCTGACAAGTGGGCTGAGATCTCCGGCCACAGCAGTCACGCCCAGCCTGGCTCGGAGTCTGATGATCAAGGCAACCCGAACCGGCGAGTCGTCAATGATGAGTCGTCGGATTCAGAGCCAGACTCGGATTCAGATGATATGCTGCCTCGAGGCAACCCGAACCGGCGAGTCATTGACGATGAGTCGTCTGACGCTTCCAGCGACTGAGCTGGCATGTTTGTTTATTTCGCGTGGCTTGCTTATTGAGCCACCTAGCACGTGGCTATCATTGTCAGTCAACCATGCCACGGTGCACTATACGCTATGGCGGCTTAAACGAAATAAATGACAAAGTGTATTACACTGGATTAGAAAGCATTAGGATGTATAGCAGGGGAATTAGCATAACCAGCGCGGCTGGCAAAAATATACTTGGCCAGCGCAGCTAGCATGAGTAGTAACAACTAGTATGGCAGCGGAGACGCCAGCGGGTCCTTGGGCGCAGTGTAGTCACGGCCCTTGAGCGCATAGTACACATGCACAGCGCCATACGAGAGCGCCAGCACAGCCAGGCCGGCCAGCGCGTCGGCAACATAGTGGTTCGCAGTAATAACGATGCAATAGACAGTGACCATAGGGTACACAATGACGCCCCAGCGCATCGCAGCACGCAGCCAGTACCGCGCTGAGCGCACAGACAACGACGGTGCAGCTGGACCAAACAGGTGGATCCACGTCAGTGCACACCACGCCGCAAAAATAGTGTGCTGCGATGGGAATGCGGCGTACGGGTTGTTAAGGGTCTTGACCGACTCATCGTTCCAGTCCCACAGCAGCGACCCATGGGCGCCAATGGTATCGATGAAGCTGAATTCGGTAGTAAGGCACGCTCCAACATTGGAGCCGGCGGCGTTGAAGAAGTCGCACACAGGCAGCAAGCGCGGCGGCATCACAGGGATAAACAGAAAGCCAAAGAAAGATATCCAGGCGCTCAGCACCCACACTGCGCGCAGGAACCGGTACTGCTGCGCCGGCGTCAGGTCGGCAAACGAGCCACGAGCCGCTCTCGAAGGCGGAGCATAGTCAGGGTCGGTTGAACCCTCGTTGAGGCGCTTCCAGTTTACGCGAGTAAGCTTCCAAGCAAACATGCGCACCAGGATGAAGACCAGGGCAGCCACCGTGACCACAGGATGTACACCAGCATAGTATGTGTTCCAAAAGCTCCACCCTGCATACCGCGAGTCGTGCCAGCTCTGCAGCGGCTGTTCAAAGAAGAGGCCAGTCATGCGCTCAAACGCCACAATGCCCTGCGCGTTGTCCAGAGCGCGCAGCCGGAACCCACGGAACACCTCGACTGTGTTGTGGATGTATGCCGACAAAAAGTTTGTGCAGAACGTCAGCACCAGCAGCGCTACCTCGGTCAGCGCCAGAAGAGCCAGGCTGACAAGAGCTTGGCGCTGCTGGTTGCTAGGCCCAGCAATGCCCACTACGAGCTTGCGCTTGAGCTGCCGAAGCACCTGGGAGAATCGCCGCTTCATTGGAGTTGGGAATTAGGCACACCGTGCGGAATGTAACAGCAGCGCAGAATAAATAAAGCAGAAGAAACTAGTATGGCAGTATACAAAAATAGTGGAAATTAAAAGACACAGAACAGAAACACCAAAAGTGCAACCTGGGCGCCAAAGGGGCGGAAATTTACAAGTCTGGGCAGCCATTGCGGAAATGGGAGACGGCTCCCTAAGCACACAAAGGGGAGTGAGCCGCTCAACGCCTTTGCCCCAAACTGGCCTCTTTGTGATGTTCCGCACAAGTGGATGCGGCTCCGCAGTGAAATAGCTGACTGTCCCCATCCGCGCAGGCACCATTGCCAGTCTGTGCGGGGAGGCCGGCAATTCAGGCACCCGGCTCGGCCGACCCACTGCGATTGGCCCACTCTGGCGGAATGTTCTTTTTGACAATCCAGGCCCATTTGCCGACTTTTCTCCGCTCCCAATCATTTTGGGCAAAATGTCGATATAAAGCAAGGTGCAAAACTATACAATTAAAGCTCCACTTTAGCTGCGCCTGCCGCTCCCTCAGCCAGAGCCCAGTCAGTGCACACTCACACCTTGAATGTAGTGGCAGGCACCGCAGGCTTGCACAGGCGGGCCACCAGGCCCTGCAGCTGCACCAGTGATTGTAGCCCGTCGACAATCCGCATGTGCGTGATCCCGATCTCGCGGACAAACACCAGCTTCTTTTCCTCGTCCAGCAGCTCGTCGTCGGCAGCTTTGACGACGCGGAATATCGCAGTTATGATATCGACGGCCGAGTAGCCCTGGGCCCACAGATGGCTGATGCATGTGACCGCAGGGTCCACATCGCCCTTGCTGCAGGCAGCTAGCATCTTGCGCACCACGACAGGGTGTGGCTGATCACACACCCGGAACACGTTATCAGGGGTGATCAGCCCAAATCCGCTAGCCGTGGCCTGCAGGTTGTTGACGGCCTGGCGCATGTCGCCGTCGGCCGAGAACGCAACGGCTTCCAGGCCTTCTGGCGTGTACTCTACGCCCTCAGCGCGGCAGATCTCGATCAGACGCCGCAGCACCTGGTCGCTCTGAAGCTTGCCGAACCGCAGAATCGCACACCGACTCTGAATCGGCTCGATGATCTTGCCCGACAAATTGCACGCCAGCGCAAAACGCGTAGTATTCGAGTAGATCTCCATTGTGCGGCGTAGCGCCTGCTGTGCGGCTGGTGTCATACTGTCGGCCTCGTCCAGAATAATGATCTTGTGTCGCCCCGCTGCCAGATTCACCTTTTTCTGCGCAAACATCTTGATGCGGTTGCGCACCACGTCAATGCCGCGGTCGTCCGACGCGTTCAGCTCCAGCACCGCCTCCTTGTACGCTGGGCCAAGCAGTGCATGAGCCAGACACAGAATGCTGGTAGTTTTGCCAATTCCAGGCTCGCCGGCCAGAATTAGGTTAGGCATGTTGCCCGTGCCTGAAATCACATTGAGACGGTCCACCGTGTCTTGATTGCCTACCACGTCCTTCAACTCTGTCGGCCGGTACTTTTCCACCCTACATTGTAGAGCCCATACAGTTAGCTCGTGCTCCCCAAAGCCATAGCTCTCTGAAAGCCATAGCTCTCACCTGCGCTGCGAATTGCAGGGTCACTTACCACGGCAGCGTACTGTTGCTGGCCATCGCGCTAGTCAATTTAAAGCAAAATGCAAAAGCAGAAAAAGAAAATAAAACGAAAATACGCGTTTGTTACGAGCTGCGCATTTTACGCGAACATAAGCGGCTCAGTTTCAGGGTGATCAGTGGAGTATCGCTAAAAATCATTATTAAATAAATAGTGAAAAGCTACCGTTGTGAAGGCGAGTCACCGCGGCTGCCTGTGCGGCGAGCCGTGCTGCGGTGGGGTCCGCCGTCGTCGGCAGCAAACGAAGGACCCGGTGCCGAGCCGCTGCTGCCTGGCGGCGGATGCTGCACCGGCGACATTGACAGCGCACGCATGCCTCCGACGCCCGCTACGTAGCCGCCTGTCCGCCACTCTGTCGCACTGCGCGCAGGTGTTGGCGCCTGGTGTCCGTGATTTCCCGAAATCGAATTATACCGCCGATCACGGCCCCCGCGCTCACGCGATTGCGAGCGCACTCGGAAGTCCCTGCGGCGAGCAACATCACCACCCTCACGTTCGCCGCTGCTGTCGCGGCCCCTGTCGCGTGCACGATGCAAAGGTCCATACGCAGCTGCTTCACGTTCGAAGCGGTAACTGTGGTCACGTCCTCCTGTTGTGCTGCTGCCGTTGGGCCGATCGTCGACGCCCATGTGCGCCATTGGCGGCGGGGGCGGCGGCGAGATCATGCTGCGTCTGCCAAACGGATCAACTGATTTGGCTGTCATAGGCGTTGGCGACACTAGTAGAGGAAGCTGTGTACCGTTCTGCTCTGGTGCAGGCGTTAATTGCCGTATCGTATCAGCAGCGACCTTTGGGCTTGTCTCGGATTCTGGCAGCTTCACGTCTATGGACGCCTCGGGCTTTTGCTGTGGCGACGGCAGATCGGCTGCTGCAGGTTTGCCTTCAGAATCCTTGGCTCCCGAAACGCTTGTGTGGCCGCGCCGGCGCTTGTTGTACTCTGCCAGCGACAGACGCTGCTTCTTGGCTGGTATCTCTGTTGTTGGCAATTTTGTAGGGCTCGTTACTGCTGCTTCGTGCTTGAGCTCCAGTTCTGTTTCGACCTCTGGTTCTGGCTTGGACTCGGCTTTCTGCGTAGGCTCCGGCTGTGTTTCCTGTGATGGCGATAAATCTTGCCTCGGGGCGTCTTTTACTGCCAATTTCGCCAGAGTTCCGGATGAATCGGGCATTACTGCACTGCTGGCCAATGTCGGCGACATTGATGGCGACGGTGTCGGCGCGTTGGCGTCGGTCGGCGCCGACTTGACAATAGCTTGGTCCACTTCCATCGAAGGTTTTGGGGACTGCGATTTTTCTTCGGATGCTGGCTTGGTTTCAACAACCACTTTTACCTCGGCCTTGTCAATCTGGGCTTTCTTGGTCCCTGTTTCTGTGTCTGCCGGTACGGCTGGTGCCACAGGATCGGCTACCACGGCTGTCGCAGCTCCAGTGATGTCATACTCATGGTCTTCAGCGTGCTCCAGATACAAGTTGATCCATAGCTTCTTCTGCGGTAAATCGCTGCAAAGTCCCCTCCGCGACGCCGATGAGCTGCTGACAGACCGCTGCTTCTTAGATCCAGTACTCTCGCAGTCTGAGCCTGGCGCGCTGATTGTTGCGCTTTTGCCGTTGCCCAGCCCATCCAAGTGCGCACTTGGCTTGCGCTTGCGCGAACGTGGTCCACCCTGGCCATTTGTGCTCTGCTGGTAGCTGTCATCATCGTCAGGCTGCCGTTGCTGTGCCGTTGCGCGCACCGAGTCGGCGCTGCTTTGTCGCGAAGTGCTCGCATTCACCAATGACTGCCCGGTATTCAACGAAAGCGCGTCTCTGGAGTTATTTACCGCATCGCTGGTGTTTGCGCCACGGACTGCCAAAGGACTTGCTGGACTGTCCTGGAGTCCGATCCCGCTGCCTCTGCGTGAGTGAGTCCCCCGCAGCGAACCTGAGCCGCTTGGAGACCTCCCTGGCGGTGGTGATCCGTTCATCTCCCCATCGTCAAACGTCCCAGCGCTTATTTTGGTTGGGCGGCTGGCACGCCGCTTGAGCACGCCAGCAGATTCGACTCTCGCTACTGACTCTTCGACACCCAGCATGGCAAACAGACGCCGCACATCACATTCTGCGTCAGGGCATGCACACGCCATGCCGCCAAAAACCTGCCGCCAGACCTTGCTCATTCGCCGACCTTCGGGGCGTGCCAGATAGTCCTCTGCATCGCTGGGCGTCATACTGGCTACCGCTGGCAGTTCGCCGTCGTCCCACTCCCATCCAATCGTCAGCTCCTCGTCCGCACCAATGTCCCTTGCCGCAAACAGTCCCAGGTGGATCAGTGCATCATCGCTCCCCACTACGCACATACTCTTTAGTACCACATTTGCCGCGCAGCTGCGCCGAATAAACCGCGCTTCAGACCCATGTCGCCGCGCGTCTACGCAAAGATCAACTTCTTGGTGGAACTGCGAATATGGCCGCGTAGTGCGCAGCAGCTCGTAGTAGTTCTTTGGATCTTCCTTGTAGGCTGCTTTAAGGATTACATGCCCCTTATATTCGCAGATGTAGCAGTTGTGCTTGATCTGGCAGCGTGCAAACAGCCCAGTTTGCCCACGGTCCATGCCCGCCAGCCCCCGGTAAAGAGGAGCTGACCCATTCAACTCCTCACTGTTTATCGAAATCATTAACGGTAGCGATGTGTCGCCTGTGCGGTCGGTCGGTGGCGGTGTCCGCATATCGCCGTTTGTAGTGTTGTGTGATATCGTCCTTCCGTTTGGTGTGTTCACGCCACGCTCTGTCGCACTCACAGCATCAACTGCCAGCGCCGAGGGCGCACTCGTAGAAGCAAATGCTGCTGCTGAGCTAACTGCGTTCCGCTGATCAGCCAGCTGGCTCAGCACACTCTGAAACAATACCTGCACGTCGGCACCAAGTATAATACGGTCGATGGTAGTGTAGTTGCTATCATGAGGCACGACGCCGTCTCGCTGCCTATCGACAGTCCGCATCCCTGTAGGACTCAACGATTCACGCCCAGTCCCGCTCTTGGCCGGTTTAGTTCGGGGTCTTGAGTCAGATACGCGCTTCCGGCGCTCGCCATCCTCAGTTCGTTTGCCCTTTGCTGGCGCATACCGCTGCCTTTTACGCGTGTCTTTGCTCTGCTTATATTCGTTTTCCATCCGTCGCTTCTGATAGTCGATTGCCCTCTATAAAATACACCACACAATTAGTTCAAAAATTTCAAGACGCATGTGGGGCCGCATGGCCAACGTCGCTACGCAAAGGCAAAGCCGACAACTTTCTCCGCAATGGATATTTGCAAACCTGGTGCAGCCATAGTTTACAATGTTCCTGTGCCCCAGGCCCATTCAAACAAACCTACCTTTACATCCAGTTTGCGTGGGTTGCACTTTTCGCAAAGGTACTCTTCAGGGACGTTGTCTTGGTCAATGTTTACGCAAACCGCATGTTGCCACACAAGGCAGTTCTCGCACTGGATAGTAAACCCGTCGTCGTCGTCAATATCGCAGATGCACCGAATTAAGCCTTGGTCCTCATCTGGTGTTGAATCTCCACCATTGTCACGCGAATTGGCTAGCTTTGCTGGGAGCATTACCCGTAAGCTGTCCTGTTATCGATTGGCGCGTTGTGTGCTTTATAAATTGAGTGGAAGTATACAAGAATTGCTGCTTAGTGACTAACTAGCTGCGTATATAACGCTCAAAAGGGCAGTTTGTATGTGCAATCGAAATCCACACTACTTGCAATGTTGAAAGCTAACACAAAATAACTGGTGTCACTACTCATTAACACGCGTACCAAGAGCAGAAACGCGTATAACTAGCTTTTGTGGAAGGCAGAGACAGGCACTAGCGCGTAAGAAGGCGCAATTTAATGGATTCCCAAAGGTGCTCTTTACACTCTTCAATGACTAAAAGGCAAAACAAGGGTGTGGTTAGAGTGGCTATGTCTGCACTTTTGCCGCAACAGACACGCTAAAAAGGCTCAGTGACCACGCAATGAAAATAATAGGTCGAAATGTGGAAAAGAAACAAAAAACGGGTTTCGTGAGCAACATGTAAATTTTTCTCTAGCATTTCTCGTGTCAGCCACGTGATATGTCTACGCATGTCCCACATTTTCAGTTGTGTAGATATTCACGCACAAGTATCTACACTGATCATGCAAAAAAAAGTAGTTCGCACTGGTCGTTCTCAAACACACAGAGAACAATTTAAATTCAAAATAGTACGCTGAAATTGACCGGTGTTTTATCTATGCAGTACTTGGATAATCACTATTTAAACGCTGGCATATATTAAACACATTAGCCATTACTGAATAGTATACGACAATGATAGAATGCGTAAGCAGGCCACTAAAGATTTTTAATCTTGTCAAGGAAATTGAAGATACTAAAACTAGGAACATTTTGCCGGTATTTATTTTGGTTTGCATGACTGAAAAGGAATCTAGTTTTGCCAATCTGAAATATTGAATACAAAATTACCAGCAAAATTACAATAGTCACGCGTCAAGATGTTAAGCCATGAGTTTTAATACATTTTTGACAGGATCAATTCGACCAACATTGGAAAAGCTATGCGCAGCCGACAAGCTAACTATCGAGTGCAGCTATCCCGAGGCGCAGCAAGCTGGCTA
>JANBQV010000117.1:0-42266 GCA_027577495.1 Coemansia sp. RSA 720 | reverse complement strand
CTCGCGTTAGTCATATTAGCCGATGGCTCGGCAATAATGGAGCTAGGTTAATGTGGTTGCCATGTGGGGCACCACACATGTCTAGCGTTTATTATATGTTAAGGTTGGCGTCTTTGCGCAATAGAAGCATGGTATTACACAGAGCACTAGGAGTTAAAAGTACAGTCAACTATTGATGTAATAATTGCATTTAATAAACTACAAACCCTGTTATTTAATACATCCAGTCATGCCAAACATCAAACTGACATTACTGGATGTAAATATATGCCTGGATACCTAGCATGCATTTGTAGAGATGGCACCGAGCCAAACACTTTAAAGGCCGGCTTTCAAAGAAACGAATGTGTGCTCGTCGTATTGCCAAGCTTATCTTACATCACAAAACAAATTTCTTTGGAGAAAAAGCAAGTGTAAACATCATCATATCCCTTTTTGACCCACACGTATGCACCTCGGGAATGTGTGCATTAGAAAGAAGTGGAGGACCATTTCTTTGGCGAGATTCAGATTCTCAAAGATTGACGTGTGTTTTTAGAGAACCCAAAAAATTGTGCCAGCTTTTATAGTTTGTTACAAAGCGAAAGAAAGCCTTAACCAGTTTTATCTTTCTGCGCCAAAAGATCACCCTTCGCTCCACGTGCAAGATGAGAGTAACGCTGCTATCCTGCAAGTTCTGAAAATCAATGTGCCGCAAAAGGCATGCAAATACTCTGGATAACGAAGTTTAAAGGGAAGGAGGGGAACAACCGACGAATCATCGTGTTGGGTTCCTCCGTGTTTGGGCTTGGCAAATAGTTTGGGTTTAATTTCCTCCCCAAAACCTCCAAAAGACCGGCAAGGTAAATCTGATTCAAAAGACTGATAAAACGTCAGACCAGTCTATAGCTTCTTTTAAAGATTAATTTCTTACCAAAGTCACCTCCCCATTTTTACGTATTTTAGAACCTCCATAAAAGCGACTGTTCTTTTCTTCTCTACTTTCCATGCATTCTTAGCTTTGTTTCTATACAATACTTTTTAGATATGGCGCCGCTCACTTCACATTTTAAGCGGGCGTTGCTTGCGTTTGTAGCGCTGCTGGGACTGCTCACACTATACAAATATTCGCGGGATGCGTCGGCGGATTTGGTAGCGCCGCCCCGAAGCCTGCCCATAGATGTTGTGGATGAAGTTGGGCACAATGCGACAATAACGGACAATGGATTGCTGCGGGCGGCAATGGTGGCGCTGGTTCGCAACTCTGAGCTTCAAGGAATCCGCTCGACGGTGCGGCAGATGGACGACCGGTTCAACAACAAATACGGGTATCCGTACATATTTTTAAACGACGAGGAGTTTACCGAAGAGTTTAAGGAAGGAATCCGGACGTTGACCACGGCACCCGTGTACTTTGGCAAACTGTCCACAGAACATTGGGGACTGTCGCCGTATGTCACTGAGGAGAAAGTGCAAGAGGCGCTCAAACGCAATCAACACCGGTACATGTACGGCGGAAGCTACTCGTACCGGCTTATGTGTCGGTACCAATCGGGCTTTGTCCACAAACATCCGTTGTTGGAGGACTTGGATTACTACTGGCGCATCGAGCCTGATGTGAACTACTATTGCGATATTCCGTACGACCCGTTCAAGTACATGAAGGATAACAAGCTGATATATGGGTTCACAATTACGCCGATGGAAAAGCTCGAGACGGTTGAAACGCTGTGGGAAACTACGCGCAAGTGGATGATTGCGAATCCTGACTATTTGCAAGAGAAGAGCTTTATCCACTGGGTGGTCAACGAAAAGTCCGTTTATACGCGGTGCCACTTTTGGTCCAATTTCGAGATTGTGGATCTGTCGTTCTACCGGAGCGAGGCGTACGAGTCATATTTCCAGCACCTGGATCGTGCCGGCGGGTTCTTTTACGAGCGGTGGGGTGACGCACCTGTGCATTCAATGGCAGCGTCTATTTTGTTGCGCAAGGAGCAGATTCATTGGTTTGAAGATATCGGGTACAGACATCCCGGAATCGGACATTGCCCAACCAAGCCTGAGATGGCAGCTCGCTGCGTGTGTCCCGAAAATGCAAACTACATGCAGCGGTCGCTTTGCAACCGGCGGTACGGCGAGGTCAACAACATCTACAAGCATCAGGCGCTCGAGCTGGCCGAGATGCCTGACAAACAATAAATACGTTTTTTCCAATTCTACCGACTTTCTCCATTCCAAGCGTGCATAAATTTATATCAAGATTGCGTATCCGATGGCGGTTGATCCAGATCACTGATTAATCAAACGATAACCATTTTTTCAAACACAAATCTTGAATTGCAGCTTTTTGCTTTTCAGTCTCTAATCTTTGAGGAATCGGCAGGCTGTAATCGGTGAATGGCGACGCTGCGGGTTACACAGGCGGTAAATATGCTGCAACGGCAGTTTAGCGGTCTCAAGCTGGGGCCATTGCAACGTGTGTCCAGTTTGCACACGAGCCGCACACTCGGCACAGTGTTCCGCATTGACCGGCCAGCGCAGTTTGTGTCGTTGAACAACTTGCGGGACAACAAAGGGTCGCGCAAGACGAAGAAGCGCGTAGGCCGTGGGCATGGCTCAGGGCACGGCAAGACGTGCGGTCGCGGACAAAAAGGACAAAAATCACGCTCAGGAAACTCAAAGCCTGGTCCAGGGTTCGAAGGCGGGCAAACGCCCTTAATGCGTGTGTTCCCTAAACGCGGCTTCAAAAACGCTCATGCTCGCGACCTGCAGCCGCTGAACCTGGACAAGATCCAGCACTGGATCAACACAGGCCGTCTCGATCCATCAAAGCCAATAACCCTAAAAACAATCTATGATTCGAATTTGGTAAAGTTTAAAGACGGCGTATCGCTTTTGGGCCGGGGTGCTGGGTACTTGCAAGTGCCGATAACGGTGGAGGTGACGAGGGCGAGCAAAGAGGCGATAAAGCGGGTGGAGGAGCTGGGCGGGCGTGTTGTGTGCGTGTACCATAACAAACTGGCACTGAGGGCGTTGCTGAAGCCAGAGAAGTTTGCTATTTTGCCAAAGAGTGCGATGCCGATGACGGCCAAGCTGCGTAGAATGTATGAGGATCCCGAGCGCCGTGGGTTCTTGGCGGAGGGCATCAAAAATGAGTATGAGCCCGTTAGCTTTAACTTTGAGCGTCGTGTTAATACGAGCACCTAGAGTTTTTCGTTTGTGAGAAATTTATATGTTGTGAGAACTTGGATCACGGGAGATGAAAAACGAACCATTTTTAGACAATCGGTGACATTGCAACTTGTATTGCTTGTTTAATTCCATGCAGTCTTTTTTCTCCCTTGTCTAGTTTTATTTTATTGTGGTAATGGTTGCGCAGGCGAGCGACGGTGTGCTTGTTGGCGTGCGGGCGGGGCTGGCTGTGTTATGTACATGCGTGGTTATCGTAGCTGAGCGGTTAGCCCGGACAGCTCGGATTGGAAGCCTGCGAGTGCTAATATCGCAAGGGCAGCCAAAGGTAACTCGCTATTTAACGACGATACGCCATGCATTGCAATTCGGCTTGGTTACTGCCATAGAAGATTAAGAACGAGCGGGCGTCTCGTCATTGTCGCCAAAGGTTTATTCCATTAATTGCTTCTATTTCTTGTTCTTGTTAAAAGCTACGTCTATTTAGGGCTTCGGGTACACGGTACGCAAGGATTTCAAAGCACGTATATTTGTTTAGATTATTGGACTCGAGTACAGGTGTTTTACAGTGTATTAATGTGCTTTTCTGTAGGACTCGGAGTATCAAGCACAGCGCGTTGACGAGATGCATGTAGAAAAGGCAAGTAGCCAAATAAATCAGGCTGATCTGTATTTGCAAGGCATTTCGGTAACCCCATAGCGCACTGTTTGAGCCTGGGTATTATGCTACTGCTCATCCTTGGTTGCCTTTTCAAAAGAAAAGATTGGTTACTGTCGATAAGGGTTTCATTACGCTACTGCATGTTTAGAGAGTTAACAACGATGGGTATGAGACAAGGACCACGTTTCACTTGCGAGGAATGGTTTCGATATTGAAAGTGCATAGGCAGGTTGAGCTTTTGCGCTGAACCCTAGCGATTTTGCGTGGGGATATGGACCCACATGGCGGCTGTAAATTGCTCTATTTATCTCCATCAACTGAACAACCGTATACTGACCACCATTTTATTCTATTGCACCTGTTTTCCATTTGTTTTATTTGTAGTCAGATTTTACGGCAATAGACGTGTGGCCACTTTCACTCGACCTTGCGATGGGAGCAGTAGAATCAGTGCAAACAACGTCGTTCCACGAGTTTCGGCTTTTCGGCCGCTCAGGCTCATCCGATTCAGTGCTGGGCAAAACTCTAAAAAGCGCAAGCGTATGTCTAACCGATCCCATTGTACCAATTGAAAGACACTCATGTGCAGAGTCTCAAAAGTTGCGCGAAACGGCGTCGATGCCGCATTTGCCGTCAACTATTGAACAGCTGCGCGAAGATACAGAGCCAAAAGAGCGTCGTGGGCTGGCGGCGGCGTTTCAGCGGTTGGCAAAGCTGGCTCGAGTGAAGAGGAGCCAGAGGCGGCACAGCAGTGGAGAGTGCGTGGTGCGGAACACGGCCAAAAGTGCGTACAAACGGCCCAAATCTCTGCCCGATTTGTCGTTGTGTGCTGCAGAGTGGTCAGGGTCTGAGCCGCGCCGTTTGGAGATCGAGTGGGCAGGGTCCGAGCCACATCCCTCTATGCAAGAGCCTGAGCCGAATGCATCGGTGGAGGACGAGGCGGTGGCCGACTACATGTATTTGACCGCCTGCCCTGACGCGCACGACGCTCGAGTGCGGTGGTGGCCGCGGCGTCTTGTTCCCGTGCAAAGTATGCAGTTTATGCCGCGGCTGGACGAGCTTATGGACGGCGGATGGGGAATGGACTACTGGGATGTATTAAGTAGATGCCCGATGCGGCCAACGTCGTCGTTGGCTCTAGCGTCGTTGCGTGAAATGGTCGAGCCTGGCGAGCCCACATCAAGTGTGAGCTCGAGTCCAAGCTCAAATGATGAGAATAGACTGCCTATGAGAAATCGGGCACGCCCGAAGCGGGTGCTGAGCGAGCCTATGCAGTACATTTTGTACAATTCGTATTTGCGGTACTATGGGCCGCCGGACAAGCAGTAAATATTTTTAGAGTTTATGGTATTTGAATAGTGCTGGTGTTATCTCAGGCTGCTGCAACATGTAACAAAAATGTCGATTTGACTGGATATGCATAGAGTGACTGCATTAATTTAGGATTGTTGATTTTTTAAATGTTGCTGATTCACGGGCTATTGGTTACCTGGGCAGTCTAGATCGTGGCTACTGCGTCATTCTACTCCCATACGTGGCACCTGCCATAGTGAATATATAACATCTCGTTAAATATTCTGAATCAGTCATAGCCTTCCTCAACCAATTTCTTTCTGATAATCATTGCCGATCGTTCAATCTTTTCTCATTGTCTTTGCTGCACGTGAAACGTACCTGATGCAGTTCAAATTCTGCATGCAAAATTGCGGAATCATTTCCCAACAAGACAGCTGCACCATCCGCCCGTGTGGCACGTCCGCATGGGCTGGTATCTCGATTATGAAGATTGCACTTGCTTTGTTTCTCTTGTGCGTGCTATCTACTCGATTTACCCAGCTACTTTATCACACGTACTCTGTTTTTATCATGAGTCTTGCGTCGCTTATCAACTGGCTGCAAACAGTCATATCCAACCGCACGTTGCGCAGCCCAAGTATTGTGCAGTACTGGGGGTTTGTACCCGTGTGGGCATGTGACTTTATCTTTGGTATGTTGAACAAGATTGATGTAACAGTTCCATCGTCTTTGAGCCGTATTGATCGGTGCATACTGGACTCGCGCAAACAGTCGGAGCTGAACACGGTGCCGAACGAGCAGAAGCTGGCGATTGTGACGGGCGCTAATAGCGGGATTGGATATGAGACGGCCAAGGCATTGGGTCGTGCTGGATTCGCCGTAATTATGGCGTGCCGCAACGTTGAGCTGGGCACACAGGCGGTTGCACGGCTCGAGCGGCAAACTGGACTGACCGATGTGTTTACGGTGATGCAGCTGGACCTGGCGTCTCTTGCATGTGTGGATCGGTTTATCAAAGACATCAAAGCCCGGTCGCGCACCGTCGACATCCTCGTAAACAACGCAGGCATCATGGCGTGTCCATATGCGCAAACTGCCGACGGTATCGAGATGCAGTTTGGCACAAACCACGTGGGCCATTTTGCTCTGACCATGGGTCTTCTCGACGAGCTCAAGAGCGCAGCCGACGGAGCCCGCGTAGTGGTCGTTGCGTCAATCGCTGCGTTTATGCAAATGGACATTGACTACCAGAAGATCGGCGAACCGGCAAAGTACCACGAGTACAAAAACTATGGAATCTCCAAACTAGCCAACATTTTGTTTGCCACTGCTTTGGCGCGCAAGCTTGAGGGCACTCGGGTGACCGTTAATGTGTTGCATCCGGGAACCATTGCCACGCAACTTTTGCGGTACATGAGTGCAAGCACGGTTGGTGTTATGGCGCAGCAATTGGTGTTGGATGGAGTGGTGACGGGCGCAACTACGTCCATACATTTGGCGTTGTCGTCAGAGGTCAAGGATCAGACGGGTCAGATGTATAGTCGCTCTATTGAGCGGCCGTTGCATCCTGCGGGATCTGATGTGGAGGCCCAGGACAAGCTGTGGGAGTATACGGAGCAGCTTATTGCAAAGTGCCGCACAAAGTAAATCAAGCGCATGGTTTTTTAGTTATTGTCAGCAGAATAAAATAAAGCAAGAGATGGTGTTGGGAACAACGGGTTAATAACGTATATTCGAAAATTACCAAAGAGAAAAGAGAAACATTCATAAGCCGCGCAGTTCCTTATATGCGGCTCATGATCATCATTTGATAAATGCTAATATGACTTGAGTTAGTCATATTAGTCGATGGCTCGGCGATAATGGAGCTAGGTTAATGTGGTTGCCATGTGGGGCACCACAGATGGAGAGGATGAGTGGCGGCCAATATTATAGCATTTATATTCGCAGAGTTGAAAAACTAGTTTGATAAATGCTAGTTTGGAGCTGTTATGATAAATGCTAGTTTGGAGCCGCATATAAGGAGCAGGGCAGCTCTTCCACATTTCACTTTTTAATATACTTTTTAATACGTAGTTACAACATCTTGTCAAATACACTACCATATCTCCTAGCAAGCCCACACCAATGGACACACGCATCTCTGTCTATTGTTCATCTGATTCGTCCCATCCATTGAGCGATACAGTGTGAGCAGACTGACGCGCACGAGCGCACAGACTCGGTGCGCCAGGCACAGGCACCGAATGTCGAGCATGGCTTATATAGCGCATATGTGGCGGCAACGCAGCGCGCTCAGCAAAATACACATCGCTTTGGATTCTCGACACCGACCGCACCTGTCCCACGTCTCCCGCAGCGGGGGCCACAATATGGCTCGGAAGACTGACCCTCGCCGCGTCGTTCTGCGTATCGAAAATATAGTACAGCATCATATCGAGCAGCCCCTGGATCGACAGCATCAAAATGGCAACAGCGTACATTAGTTGTGGGTCGTTTGTGGTGTGCAGAGTGGACCAGATGACGAGCGGCAGCTGGGTGAGGAGTGGTACTGTTGCGCGCATGCCGACTCGGAGGGCGCCGGCAGAGATGAGCACGTGGATTCGTTGCTCGATGCGGTGCAGCTGGCCGGTGGTTGACCGGATGGCTGGCGGAATGGAAGATTGAGGGTGTGCGGGTCGGTGTGTGTGGAGAGGCGGGGGGCGGTTGGTTGAACGTAGAGTTGGCGGCTCGTTGACAGAACGTAAGGTTGGTGGTTGGTTGGCCGAATGCATGCTTGGCGGCTGGTTCGTAGTATGCAGGGTTGACTGTGGTTTGACAGTATGCAGGGTCGGCGGTCTTGCGGCATGCAGGGTGGATGGTCTCGTGGGCTGCAGGGTCGGCGGCCGACTGGCAGCAGCAATTAGCGGGCGGTGGGTGGGCAGAGAGCCAATGGGCAGCGACATGTGCTTGTGGGCGCGCATCGTCTGCGGCGGCGGCATATGAGGGCCAGCACTGCGAGCCGAAAGCGGCAGCGGGGGACACATGCTGGGCTCCGACTCTGCACAGCAGCGCTCGCATCGACTGGGTGACACCGACGGGCGCTGGTTACCAGGCCACGGCGGAGTAACTTCAGGCTCAGGGTAACTAGCGGTAGGGTCCAGCGAGCGCAAGAGACTGCGGCGTTCGTTGGTGAGCAGCACGGCAATGCACACAGACGCAGCGCACAAGAGAAACAGGGCCAGCACGATCCACGCATTAAGGGCCATCCACACCCAGCGGGCAGCCTCAGGCCCCCGAACAAACCAGCACACACGTAACTCGGCGTCATACGTGGCCTGGTTCATAACCGCCGGCAGCAGACTGATAACCACTGCGCCTGCCACAGCTCCGCCCACCACACACATATCAACGCGACGGCGCCTTGTGCCTCCTGTGGCATTGGGCATATCGCGTAGGCGCATAACCGAAGTGCATGCAAACAGAGCCAAGACAAACACATAGACGAGCATGGACGCTGAGAGGAAAAAGAGCGGGGCGGGGCACGATGTGGACGTTGTGTTTGCGATCCAGCCAATGTGCACAAAAAGATCGAGGAGAGAAAATATGGCAGTTTTGGCTGATGGGCGGCGCACAGTGCGGTCGCGGCGGGCTCGCGCAGGCGCAGGAAGTGGCAGGCGCTCGAGCGAAATGCACGCAGCCATGCGGTTGTAGTACTCGATGGGGCATGGCAGGTGGATGCGGCGGAACGCCCGGGGCGGCTTGTACGCACTGCCAAGCGACCAGTCGCTGAGCTGTGCGGGCTCTGCCAAGCTACTACGTCTATACGCTAACGCAGCGCTGGGCTGCGGATACGCATACGCTATTTTCTCCGATCCACTGGGTCTCGCATATCCTCGCATCTTTTCCGACAGTGATATACTGGGTCTTGTGTATTCCCGCATCTTCTCCGATGCCGAAACGCTGGGCCTCGTATACTCCCGCATCTTTTCCGACGGCGATACACTGGGCCTCGCATATTCTCGCATCTTCTCCGACCCAATTATGCTCTGGCGTGTGGCATACACGTGCTGGGCATACGGAGGCGCACCTACCGACTCGTATGAGAAGCACCGGGTGGCTCGTACTCCCGAGTCGCACGGAGCCGCAGCCACCGAGTCGTACGAGAAGCAGGTAGTGCGAGGCAGCTTGATGGGCGGTTTGGCGCCGATGATTCGCCGGTGGTGGGCGCGCATGCGCAACACACTGCGTGTATACGAGGCAATGACCACGATGGAAGCAAAGGCAGAGACAGAGCTGAGCACAATGCTGGCGAAGCGGGCTCCTGCTATAAACATCAGCTCTGCCATTTCCCTGGTAAGCTATGCGTGCAAATCCAGTAAACTACTATGCATATAATCGGGATCAAAAACTAGGAAATATAAAATGTAAAACCCCTCTGAAAAGAAGAGGGAAAAGCATAGATTTTCTTGCAGTTGCGCCGCTTGCACTCGCTCTTTTTCTGGCGGATAAACACGGCGGCTGGGTTGTTTATAGGTGTTCAAAAGTATTGAGATACAAGCGCAAGCCCTTTTTCATTGTCTAATGTTTTCTCCCCGCTCCATCCGACTTTGAACAAGATGTGCGCCACCCAGTTCCCAGAACATCTACTCTGCCTCTTGCGTTTGCTTCCACATATGCGCCTTGGCCAGGAGCTTGAACCGCGAGCTCTGCGCATCGTCCGGGAACACATAGTCAAAGTACTCCTCAAGCGATCCATCGTCGAGCTCACGCCGGCGCCGCACACGAGTGGGCATGCGCCGCTCCACCATTTCAACATCTCCATCTCGAGACTCCATTGTGCGCCACGCTTCAAGCAACACCAGGCGCTCTTCCTTGCGCCCCACGTCACGCAGCCGCCCATCGCCCTCCTCAAACACCGAGCGAGCCGCCTCTTGTCCTTTCGCATCCAGCTCAAACTGCGCCCGCGATATCCATACTTTGACATGGTCTGTCAGCTTGAGCAGCCGCTCGTACAAACTCCGCACACGGTCTGTATGTCCCAGCTCGAGTTCAAAGTCAATAAATGCCTTCCACAGTATTTCGGGCATATCGAGCGTAGGCTGGTCGACTGCCAGCTCATACACCGCTCGCGCCCTTGTTTCTTCGCCCAGTGCACTTTCGAACCGGGCAAACTCTACCCATGTCGCGCAGTTGGCTGCATTGAACTCGATATGTTTTGTGTAGAGCGTGCGCACGCGGTCGAATTCGCGCAGCTCGAGTTCAAGGTTGATGTACGAGCGAAACAGGGAGTTTTTGGGGCACCTGCCTAGAGCCTGGCCGAGCGCTCGCCGTGCCTTGTCAACATTGCCCTGGCGGAGTTCGAACCACGCGTATTGGTGCCACAGCTTGCCAAACGTAAACCGCTCGTGCGGAATCAGATCAAGCGCCGCCCCATACACTTGGCGTGCCCGGTCCACGTCCCGAGCCTGCGTCTCCTCGTAGAGAGCGTAAAACAGCCATATGTAAATGTACCGCCGCCACACGTCTTTTTCCGCTACCCGAGGGTGCTCGGCCACCGCCCGTTCGTACACATCCCGGATACGGACCCTGTCCCCCGCACTTTCCTCGAGCTTCGCGTAATCAATCCACGCATCATAGTCGCGCGGATCACCCTTTACCATAGACTCATACTGCATGCGCCGCTTGCGCACCACCACCTCTTCGACCTCCCGAGTATCGCCAAACTGCTTTTCAAACACCGTGTACTGGTTGTACAGAGACTGCGACTGCGCCCGGGGCAGCCGCTGCAGGGCGTATTTGTAGATGGCTCGGGCGCGGTCGTGCTCGCGCATCCGCACTTCGAATTTGGCAAACGAGATAAACACGTGCTGGTCCATATGCTCTTCGCCCAATCGATCGATGGCGCGGCCAAACACATCGCGCACCGAGTCTGCGTCTCCGTTTGCTTCTTCAAACTGCGCCCACCGCAGCCACGCTCGTGGCTCTGGATGCACAAACACGAGCCGCTCAAACACGCCCCTCACGTTGTCCACCTCCTTATACCGCTGCTCAAACTTTATAAACGCCATCCACGCCTCGTACTCTGGCTCCCACTGCATCCACCGATCAAACACCTCTCTTGCTCCTTGCACATTATCCACCAGCTCCTCCATATACGCAAATCGGTACCAAAACTGCGACACTCGTGGCAATACAGTTACTGCTCGGTCAAACAAATTCCGGGCCAGGTTTATGTTTTTGTTTTTCATCTCCATCTCGGCGTACTTTATGTACACCGTCTGACTACGAGCGTCGACGTCCAACGCTCGTTCGTAGATGGACCGGGAGCGGGCTATTTCTTGCTGACTTTCTTCCCATGTGGCATATCGGAGCCATTCGCCAATGTTCGTGCGGTTGCGGCGCACGCCTTCTTCAAACTCTCGGCGACGCCGCATTTGGTAGTCGGAGAGTTCTTCGCCGTCGAGCACTTTTTGTCGCGGGGCTTTTTGCACGCTGCCTTGCCGGTCGAATGCCTCGCGGATCAGTTGCTCGGCCGTTATTTGCACGGCTGCCGCATTTTTGTTCTTTATCTATTGCGTAGTTTGTTTAGTATCATTGGTGTCAATGTGCTTGTTGAGTAAAAGCTGTGCCACTTGCCTTGGGCGCGCGCCCGCTTTGGTTGTATCCACCTGGCTCTGCCATTTTCGCTGTTAATGTTGCTATAAATCGAGAATAAACTGGTGATTTCTGTTATTTAATTATTTTGTAATTTTTATAAATCGATTGTGTTTGCTCCAGTGTATGGGTTTATTTTTAATTCAAATGTGCTGATTTACACCACATTTACGCATATAATGCCCAATCATCTCTAAATATAAATGTCATTGTGAGCTCTACAATATCACGTTTGTAATCACCATCAATATGCCATCAGATACACTTAACATATTCAGGCACACTCATTTAATAATAGAAAACACCTAGTCTGTAACGTTCAGGCTGGCTATATAAACCGCCATGTAATGCCCCGATCTCTTATATTTTCACCACGCAATTCATTCTTGCTTTTTTACCATCTCGCCAACCTCGTCTCGTCTCTAGCTTACATTTTGAAATATGAAGATTGTTGTTTCTTTGGTTGCTCTGGTTGGCATTGCCAGTGCTCGGTTTGAGCAAGTCGCTGCACCAAAGTGCCATGGATATCATGCATCGAGCTCGGACGCTTGGGTTGCTTCGTCGGGGTACCAAACCGAAAACTGGAGCGAGTCGAAGCCAGGATATGAGACGGAAAGCTGGAACAGTTGGAGCAAGTCGAAGCCAGGCTACGAGACTAACAGCTGGGAGAGTTGGAGCGAGTCAAAGCCAGTCTACGAGACTAACAGCTGGGAGAGTTGGAGCGAGTCGAAGCCGGGCTACGAGACTAACAGCTGGGATAGCTGGACTGAGTCAGCTAGCTCCGACAGCTGGGTTGCTCCGTCAGGATACCAAACCGAAAGCGTGGACAGCTGGTCCGAGTCGACGAGCTCCGACAGTTGGACCTATTCCAAGCCGAGTTACGAGACCGAAAGCGTGGACAGCTGGAGCGAGTCGTCTAGCTCAGATACCTGGGTTGCACCGTCGAGCTATGAGACGAACAGCTGGAACAGTTGGAGCGAGTCAAAGCCAGGCTACGAGACTAACAGCTGGGATAGCTGGACTGAATCGGCTAGCTCCGACAGCTGGGTTGTGCCATCAGGTTACCAAACCGAAAGCTTAGACAGCTGGAGTGAATCCACCAGCTCGGACAGCTGGACTTATTCCAAGCCGAGCTACGAGACCGAAAGTGTGGACAGCTGGGTTGCTCCATCAGGATACGAAACCGCCAAGTGGAACAGCTGGTCTGATACCAATAGCGACTACCAGACCAAGAATCATGACAACTACAAGACCCAAGACGATACTTCATATGCCCCAGTGTGGCCCGCGTACTCTGCCGAGCACAACGACCATTAGATTGCATTAAGCATACCTAATCATGAGGTTCAAATAGCTTGTTTTTATAGTTTGCTAGCTCATTTAGCATATCTAACATTGATCAAGCCCATTAACATTCCTTTGCCGTTATAAATGTTAGTCAATGCTACATGAAAACGTAGCGTGAAAAGCTACCAACGTAATTTACTTATAAAGCAGCGTGACTTTAAAATATATTAATTCAAATTATGTGGTTGGGGAATAGGGTAATGCTCAAAGGCGACCCAGCTGGCCTTTGTGGTATCCAGACTTTTGGCTTTCACGCGGGGTTTTGTTCCCACTCCCTTCTTTTTCATTCCATGCTAGGGAATTTTCCATTCGGTGCTCGTCCAATTTATGGATCGTGTTTGGGCCGGTACGCTTTTTTCTTTTCTAGTCTCCAATATCCATTATTGCATACTATTACTTCCGCTCCACCCTCCATCACTAGCATCCGCTTTCTCACTTTGCATTACATACCCACTATTTAACAACTGTTATTATATTAATAGTGTACACTAAACTCTATGCCGCTTTTTGGTATACTTGTCCAGTTATTTTCAAAACACTTTGCCAAACATGGAAAGTACTGCGCTGTGATCATGGTCGCTGCACTAGTTGCCTGCGCATATAGTGCTAGTTGGAGCGACTTTAAGTTTCAGGCTACTGCGCTGACAGTATCCCAACTTGTTGCCTACATTGTTTTATGTATTCTGCCAAAGCTATGTACAGGATGCGGCTTGTTCTTTCAACGTACATTCCAAGACATGCGCGTTACACGCGTTTTCAAGGATTTTGTAAGAAAGGTGCATAGTGCAACTACTTTTAGAAAAGAGCGCCAAATAATTAGCCTCCACAACACAAACCAGCTGACCGTTGATACCGCACTTTGCATTACTCAACCTTCTGATCAGTCAGCTGGATTTGTTTACAATGTCCACGAGCGGTTTTTTCTCCTCCGCGCAATCCTCCGCATGGTGTGGCAGCCCATGGTTCCTCTGTACATTGCCGACTCTGTGCTCCAGCTCACTCGTATTGCCGAAGTTATGCTCGACAGTTTTATTCTCCACTGCCTTGACTTTTCTGGCGCGCATCCAACGTACCACGCGTTTGGCGCTGCGTTCTTGCTACTTGTTATAAAGTTTGTAAATTTACAGGGCAGACAAATCGAGGTACTCATTTGCCAAGAGTGGAACCGCGTTATAAAGGCCATGGAACTGGAGTTTTTCCGGATGCCGCTTCGTGACGACGGGCTTCGTAACCCAATTACTACTAACTTGGGCAAAGGCAATCTGATGATGTTTATAGAGAATTTGCGCAACATCCAGTCGGCATCATCTCAGCTTATCGCGCTCGCAGCGGCTGTTTTGCCAGTCTATCGCCAAATTGGCGTTTTATTGGTCGTTCCTTTCTGCCTGTCTGTTGGAAAAATGGTGCTTGATTTTGCCGTTGCTCAAGTAACCGGTGGGAGAAATGTACAACTCGAAGAGTGCTCAGGCGGTCATGACTCTATTGGCGAGCTCCACCGTGGAATACGGGCTGTCAAAATGTTTGGCTGGGAGCGGTTGTACTTGGGAAGCAGAAAGCCCAGCAAGTCTAAAGTTTGCAAATCACACATGCATTACTACATTGCTCGGTCGATATGGTCAGTGTTGAATGCAATTGACGATATGCTTGATCATATATCGTCTGCTCTTATCATATACATGTACGCAAAAATGGGACAAACAAGTTCATCCAACGCACTTTCAAATGCAGATCTGTTTTGGATTAGTGGGATGATAACTAGTCTGCGTAGCAGTGTATTTGGTACCCTTTATATATTCAAGAGCATGCAATCGACAGTTGAACATTACCGAGTGATTGAGCGGTTCTTTAAGGGCGACTTTGTTAAAACCCTTTCGCAGCTAAAAGAGCAATCATGCCATATTCCAGCGGTGTTAATGGAAAGGTGCAGCTTTAGATGGAGCTCCAGAGCTGAGCAATCTGTAATTGCGAATGCATCTCTTTGTGTATCGGCTGGAGAGCTGGTAGCAGTAAACGGCGTTACCGGGTCAGGAAAATCAGCGCTTTTGCTGTCCATTAGCGGCGAATTGGAGATGACCAATGGTGTTGGTCATATTGCTGGAAAAGTCGGATACTTGGAGCAGTCACCGTGGATTGTAAACGACACTCTGAAAGCAAATATTATATTTGGTCGCGAATACAACCCGACACTTTACAAGCAAGTCATCTACGCATGTGCCTTTGCCGAAGATTTACTAATGTGGCCAGAAGGCGACCTGACCATAATTGGCGACCGTGGCATAAACATATCTGGCGGCCAACGAGCTCGTCTTGCTCTGGCCCGCACGCTCTACTCGCAAGCCGACATATACGTGCTCGACGACCCGTTGTCAGCGGTCGATGCGCATGTTAGACGGCATATAATGGAAAATGTAATTTTAGATACGGGAATGCTGGCCGGAAAGACGCGCATTGTTGCGTCCAACACCGACCATATTGCACCGTTTGCCAACCAAACCATTATTGTCGATGACGGGAACGTGCTTGCTCAGCGGCAGGTGCCTATAAAGTATCGCAAAATCCAATCAATCCCACCGCAGATAAGCAGACAAAATGCCGTGGACGCTACCAGTACACACAAACCTACAACTGACAGCAACTCAGAACCAGCACAAAAACAGCCGGTATACTCATCCATGTGGGACAATGTCCGTTACATTACCGACTTGTGTACTTTGCCACTTATTATAGCCACAATGGTTATTGGACTGATTCAGCCGGTGGCAAGCCATATCATGGATGGATATGTGCTAAATGCACTCAAGCCCAATAGCCAATTGTCCTCAACCGACACCAATGCGCTGTTAAAGTACATTCTGCTAAACATGGCTAGCCAAACAATAGTTGGCATGTTGGCAAAAGCTAGCTACTGTGCCGAAAGCATAATGCAGCAGAAATACGTTGCCGGCAAAATAAGTCAGGCGTTTATGCGCGGCGTCGTGCACGCACCTCTGTCGTTTTATGATAGCACTAGTCGTCACCATTTAAATGCAGCGTACCAGGAGGGCGTTGTAAGCCTGGCGAGTGACACGGGCCGGCTGCTGAGAAGCGAGGTATCTGTTATTGCCCGCACGTGTCTAACTGTGTTCCGCATATCCAAAAATGTACCAATGCTGCTGTTGGTAGCGCCAGTAGCTGCGTATCTCAGTGCTCAAGTAAACCGCATTGCCCGGCCAACCCTATCTGCGTTGCAAGAACATATTGGCACAACAAGCTACAAGTTCTGTAGCATGAACGACATTATTGACAACGGCAGTCAGCTCATCCGCCAAGCCAAATCTGAGCCGCATTTTACAGCATTATATATTGACGCTGCCAACCGACATACCGCTGTGGCATCAGCATACGATGGCATATATTTTATGCTGTCGGCTATGGACCGCACGCTAAACGGAGCAAGAGATTATTTGGTGCTGATTACAGTTTTGGCACAGAGATGGGTTACGGGGCGCGCGGTAGGATCTGGCGAGTTTATCCAGTACAAGTCATTGACACATGTGCTAGCTACAAATAGCAGTTTGCTAATGGAAACTCCTAGCAACATACGTGCCAGTTTGCAGCGAGTCCATGTACTAAGACAATACGCAGACATTGAACCCGAAGCACCATACGTTGTTGAAGAACGCAGGCCTTTGCCGAGCTGGCCAATTCGGGGACAAATTGAATTCAACCAATTCAGCATGAAGTATCGCCCTGATATGGATTTTGCCTTGAAGAACATCAACCTGGTTATCCAACCAGGAGAAAAAATTGGCATAGTTGGGCGAACTGGAGCCGGCAAGTCGTCACTTGTTAAATCGCTATTCCGCCTAATTCCAAATGGAACCGCCGGATCAATAGTCGTCGATGGCCAAGATATATCTGACATTGGTCTATCTGACCTGCGGCCGCGACTGGGAGTAATCCCACAAGAGTCCATGATGTTTCCTGGAACATACAGAGAAAACATTGACCCGCTCAAAGAACATAGCGTAGAGAACGTATGGGCTTCGCTGATAAAGTGCAAAGCAGCAAAAATAGTCGCTGCTCAGGGCGCAGTGAAAACCAATGCCGATCACATTAGAAGTAAGATCCAAGCAAAATGGCAGCAAGCAGGTATGCTCAAGCGGCTGTATATGCTGGCAACCGGCAGCGCACCCCAAGGCACTGCGCGCAAAGGAACATCGCCTTTGGACAAGCAAATCGAAGGCAATATACGACTAAGTAGTGGTCAGCAACAGCTGTTTAGCATGTGTCGCTTGTTGTTGCGCAAGCATCAAATTGTTGTGCTTGACGAAGCCACTGCAGACGTAGACTTGAACACTGACAAGGACATTCAAACCGTGATTAACAAGGAGTTTGGCAATTGCACTGTGTTGACCATTGCACATCGGCTGGAAACGGTGATGAATAGCGATCGCATAGTGGTTATGAACAAGGGCGAGATTGTCGAAGTTGGTCCACCCCAAGAACTAATTGCAAAGGGAGGATATTTTGCCGAGTTGGTTCAAAGTAGCAATTTTGGTGCATCACATTTTTAATAAACTAATTTCATACTATATTCGTGTTAAGCACTAGGTAGCTTTATTGTTTTACTTTAACATTAAAATAGTTAGACTTTAGCTGGCTTGGGCGCAGGCGTTCCTAGATTAAACTGTTTAATGAGGCCAAGGATGTTTGCCTCATTCATTTCGAAATTCTTGCCCTGCTGCAGTGCGTTAATCATCTCATGACTGTAGTAGCCAAACAGGCGCTGGATGCGCTCGGCGGGATGGACAAAATCAAAAAAGTAGTTGGTGCTGGGGTTACTGCACATTAAGCTTTCCTTGACATCCAGAAGAAGTTTAAGCAGCGCAAGAAGCTTGTTGTCCGCTTGAACGAGGTTGAGCACGTTGCCGCCGACACACGCAGTTTCGACGTTGGTCAACCCGAGGGCGTTGACAATGGGGTCTGACTTTGCAGTAATCTCTACAAACTTGCCAATCTCAGCAATAGCAAATAGCTGGACATCCTTGGCAGTGCTTGCCCATGCGTTAGCCTTGGCCGCCAGCTGCTTATTGTGAAGCGCAACCGTCGCGTTGGCTATATCCACCATGTCCAAAATGTCGGCAAGCGGCGTGTACTGGATAGCAGCCATATCTGCAACAAATATGTTCTTGAAACCAATTTGGCGCAACTCCTCGAGCTGCTCAACAATCGAGTCTGTCAATGTCTCGACAAAACTGCCCACAGTCAGCGTATTGGTGGCTAGGTCAATCATTTTGGCAAAGAAATCATTTGCGCCAACCTCCAGCACAGCAATGTCGCTGTCGCGAGTAGCCGACAAAGAGTAAAATGGTCGTGTTGCCTTAAAGTACTTTATCTGGTCTTTGGTGCTTGGAATGTTGATCGGCAGCTCGATTGGTAAAAAGTCCAAAAGCGCCGAGTTGTCATTGTCTGAGGTGCTTCCGCCAAGCGCCTTGTTGTACAGATTAAATCCGGTTAGCTTGGCAAGATACTCATTCCACACGGGGCCCGATGAGAAACGGCCTTGCCAGTACGGTGGAGGAGGGATCAGGCCGAGAGTCAGGTCTTTCAAAGTGCCAATGTCGGACAGTGAGTCGCCAAAGATGTGTAGCGTTGGCGTGATGGGAAGAGCAGCCGCATGGATTCCTGAGACGGCCGTCGCCAGGATAGCAGAGAGTGAGACGAAGAGCTTCATTGGAACGAGTTGGAATGGGTATAGCGAATATCGGCATCCAGGGCGGCAGTCCCAATTTTTATATGAGCCGAATTCATCAACCCGTAAAACCAAACAAATATTGTGAACGATGCAGACGCCGATCCTTCCTATACTAATATTTGGTCCGTCCGGATTTACCAATAATTTCACAGCAGAGCATGTACCATGTGACCCTTCTTTTCGCGATAATTCCTAATACATCTTGTTCCCAGGAACACGGAATTATCGACGGCTAGGATTGCCTAGCAATGCTAAAACATGTGAGCTTGCAGTGTGCTAATAAACGCACCCGTATTGTTCCTATTTTGATTTAATTAGGCTACATGAGCATTGCCACATGGGAGCTAAGTTTTGGCCAAAAAGCTCACAGGCTAATATGCATTTCGGTGGCTTGCCAGTAAAATAAATGAGCTAGCATTTATGGAACATCAAGTTGCAATTACATGTTTTTCTGCGATATAAAGCAGAGGCGCTCGGCCTGTTTGGCGGTTTACTTTTCAATAGCTGTAATTTTCACTCTATGCTCTGAGTTGCTTCACCATGGCTATTAACATCGCCAAAATCATATACTTGTGGTTTAATCTGCAACTCGTAGTCAGTAACAGCTTTACTAATCGATTCAGACCAGCAGTTGGCAGCTCAGCGCAGTTTAACATTTACGACAGCGCATGGACTGCTAGTAACATTGTCTCTCTTCAAAATATTGCCGGATCAGGAGGCAACGCTTGGTCGTCAGATTTAGCTGGCAAGATTCAAATAGCAGTGACCTATTTGCAAGATGTCCACCATATTGCACCCGAGAATGTTCGCATTGCCGATGCGTATACTGATACAGCTTCAAAAATGACACATGTATACGTACGCCAAGTAGTGGGCGGAATGGATGTAGCCAACGGATTGGCAAATATAAACGTTGATGTCCAGAGCCGCGTAATTTCATCAAGTCAGTCATTTGTACCGATGAGCCTATTTCAGGACAACGGGTTTGTGACCAGATCACAGACGGCGAATGGAACCGACCTGACATCTATTAGCTCGGCATTAAAAATTCTGGGTCCCTCGATTGACACAGATATCAGCGACCAAACTGTTTCGAATTTGAATATAGCTTTGGACCAGCAGCTCATGGGAATTGCCAGTATTTCATTTGATGGGCTTCCGGAAAGCGTGGCTGTCTCGGGCAAGGGAATGGCGACTCGGGAACTGATTCGCACGAGCGACGACCGCATTGCGCGGGTATGGCACATTTACCTCGAGCAAATTGACCACTGGTGGAGTGCGCATGTTGATGCGGACCTTGGACATGTGGAGTCGCTAAACGACTGGGCGTACGCATTTGATGAGGGCTACCGTGTGCTGCCCTTCAACGTGATATCGCCTGATGACGGCGAGCGTCAGCTTATTTTCAATCCCGCATGCAAGGAGGCAAGCTCACAAAATTGGGTCACGTCAAACACGACTATAGGAAACAATGTCTGGGCACAGACTAATCCCAGCGGTGGCAAAGATTGGGTTTCAAACTTTCGCCCAACAGCCCAAAACGGAGTTTTTGATTTCCCATTTGACAAGACCCACGAGCCTGCCGATTACGCAGAGTATTCAGTCACACAGCTGTTCTATACTGTAAACATGATGCACGACCTTGCATATGTGTACGGGTTTACTGAAGCAGCCGGGAACTTTCAAGACATCAACTTTAGCGGGCTCGGCGTCGGCGGCGACTACATTATTGCCAATGCACAGGATGGCCGCTCCACAAACAATGCAGTATTCACGTCGCCGCCTGACGGCCAGAACGGCCGCATGCGAATGTTTTTGTGGACGTCAACAAAGCCAAGCCGCGATGGATCTCTTGAGCAAGATATTGTTGTTCATGAGTTTACACACGGAATCACCAACCGCCTGACTGGCGGGCCCTCAAATGCCGACTGTCTGAGCACGGATGAGGCAGGCGGCATGGGAGAGGGGTGGAGTGACATTGTGCCTATTACAATGCGTATGCAACCAGGCGATACTCGCACACTTGACATTACAATGGGAATTTACGTCTATGGCAAAAACATCCGCAAGTACCCGTACTCGACCAACATGACTGTAAATCCGCACACATACCAGTACCTGGACAAGCCCGAGTACAAAGAGGTGCACAATATTGGCGAGGTGTGGGCTTCGATTCTGTACGAAGTGCTGTGGAACCTTCTCGACAAGCATGGCATTGCCAAAGACCTCTTTGCCCACGACCTGCGTGCTGGGAATGCGCTGATGATGCAGATCCTTTTCGACGGAATGAAGCTCCAGCCATGCACGCCGACGTTTATTGACTCGCGCAATGCCCTTTTGCTTGCTGAAAAGAACCTTACCGGCGGTGCAAACCACTGTAGACTGTGGCTGGGGTTTGCCAAGCGAGGGCTCGGAGCACAGGCCGGTGTTGTCAATCAAACACATGTTGAAGACTTTAGTGTGCCGCCCAGCTGTAATTCTGGATATACAGACTGATTTACAATGAGCAAAATGCGCATTTAAGCGAGTTGGATGCTGCAGACAAAAGTTGACAACACGATCTGCCACAAAGTTGTGCACATCACTTCATTACCAAATATTCAACAATAAAGCGACTTTTCATATAAAATACCATTTGTCCGGCATCAAAGGCTCACTTTTGGGCCATTGCGTGCATTTACGATTTCTCTAAAATTATTTTATGATAACGACCAACTGGATTAAATTAAACTCTCTATTGTCTATCTCAACATATTGTCTGCAGTATTATCCGTGCACCCTGCTCTCTTATTTTTGTCTTCTCTTGGTTCAGACTATTGCCTTTTTGTAAATGACATTTTCGCTGACGGCCGAAGAGCAAAACCGTGTAAAGCTGGCGGCATTGCTTGGGCACAAGCTCGACCCCATTGGCCACAAGGACATGGCGCTTATAATAGCCATCTCAGCAGTGTACGGGATTAGCTTGGTCGCCGTGATATTCATGCTCTGGAACAAAAAGTACCCGCCTTTAAAATCCAAATCGCCAATTCTCATGGCATTTGCGTATATTTCGTGTGTATTTTGGTTTGTCGGCGACCTGCAAATCAACGGTCATGTGCACCTATATGGCACAATAATGACCGACTGCCGGGGAATTGGCGTGTGGATGCGCGTGCTGCTCGGCGTGTGTACAGTCAGCGCACTTATTGCGCTTCGCTCGTACGGGCTATATCGGGTGTTTAAGAAAAACCGTTCGTATCGCGGCCTCGGTCTATACATTCCAATATTTGTGTATTGCGGATGTACGCTTGTGTTTGGCATTGTGACGCAAGTGCTGCCAAAATCAGTTATAATCGAGTACCAGCCAATGCTCGACGTGTGCTATTGCCCAAAGCCGTTTAGAGCAGCGTTGTACGGGTATATATGGGCGACATGGGTTGTGATTGCGGCACTCAACTGGGCAATTCGCAGCATAAAAACATCGTTTAACGAGTCGCTCGAAATGGCAATATCATGCATTATTGTGTTTGCAATCTTGACGTTCTCGACAGTTTTGGTGTTTGTAAACCCAGAGTACCCGTTGAACCAAACACTTCGTCTGTTGGCGACCGGGATGGACCATTTGGGCACAAACTTGGTGTGGTGGACAATAATGGGCGTTCCATTATTCAACTGTGCGTTTAACCGCAACAAGTACTTGGAATTCTGGGCCGAAAAGCTGAGAAAAGACGGTCTCCAGCACCAGTACGACATTAAATCAGAATATAGCGGCAATTGCAGCCAGTTGTCGCTCGAAAGTGGATTCAACATGTTCTTTCCCTTTGATAATGCGCCCGAGCACATTGTGTATCTCCCCAATGGCGAGCTCCGGCCACATAGCCGCAAAAAGCGACAGAGCGCACAAACGGCCAACCCATGCGATCCATTCGACATTCCATCATTGTCTCCAACCACAGTCAACTCGCCTGCATCCAACGACCCGTTTCTCTACTATATCCCTCGAACCGTTATGCCTGCAGTGGCAAACGACTCTCTTACAGTTTTACCTCGTTTCAGTCCTGCGACTTCTCATTCTAGTATTTCTCCAGTTTACACGCGTAAATAGTATGTATTAAAAATTAGGCATTTGCGTTGGGTGGAAACTCCTTTGCTGTTTTGCTGACAAAATAGTCCTTGGCTTTGACTCGGCTAACAACAATGTCTCCGACACATGACTTGCCAAATGCTATGCCCGAGGCTTGGAGCACGCCAAGCGACTTGCCAATGGGAACGGCGATCATGTTCATTACGCTGCCGTTCCAGTTCTGCAGCACCAGATTAGTGGCTTTGGCATTGTCAAAGCCTGCGCTGATCATTGCAATCAAATTGGCAGCAGCCAACTGCGCCTGTTCTCCTGCTTTGACCGCATACTTTGCGCCTGCGGGCAACGAGTTTACATCACCCACAACAAAGATGTTTGGTAGTGCGTCGGAAGCAAGCTGCAGCGTCGGCTTGACCTTTATCGTGCCGTTCTTCTCTCTCAGGGATGTGCCCAAATGCTTCTCAAGGCTGGCCATGTACTCTGAATACACTTTGGTACCGGTGGCCAAAAACTGGACATCCGACGTGTACTCTCGGCCCGACCTTCCCACGAGCGTCATGGGTCGCACGGCTCCGTCAAATTGAGTATCTGCGGGAATATTGATGCGCTCGTTGAGCACCACTCGTACGCCCAAGCGCCTTAGCTTATAAACTGCGCCGTTGCTAATGCCTTCCTTAAAGTTCAGCGGCAGCAACCGGCTGGCCGAGTGAACAAGCGTAACCTGCTTGCTCGGATATTGGTCAGCTATTTCACCGGCAATCTCAACACCAACCGCGCCACCGCCAATCACCAGCACATTATTAGCTGCTTCAACGTTCTCGTGCAGTTGAGCCATTCTCAACCGTCCGTCTTCCAGCGTTGGCGCATTGACGTTTCCGGGGAACGAGTTTGCCGCTCCAGTGGCCAGCACCAAATAGTCAAACGCAAGAGTTTCACCCGTGTTTAGCTCAATGGTCTTGCTGTTGACATTTGTCAAAAGCGCTTGAATGAATCGGTGCTTGGGCTTGGCACTGACTTCAAATGGCGCGAGCAGCGTGTCGAGGCGGAAGAACAAGCTCCGGCCAAACTGTTTGTCCACGATGCCACGGGGCGCGCCGATTGAGTGGTATGTATATTCGTTCTTGTCTATAATGGTTACACGAAGGTTCGGGAACCCGTCCTTGGCAAGCGCAGCTACCTTTTTTGCCACACTGATGCCTGCAGTTGATACTCCAACCACTACAACGTGAATTTCGCGGGTTGACATCTTGATGAGCGCGTATTTTCGTTAGAGGGATTCGTAAAGCCGAAAAGGGATGTGTTTCTGTCTACTGGAAATTGTGAGAAGAGCACATTGCTCTTTTATAGCATTATGTAGGAGGCGGTCGCTTATAAATAGAGGCAATGTAATACAAGGGGAATGCGGATGCGCCTTTTCAGGAGTCTCCGTGCGACGGATCCGAAAGTTATAGTGCAAATCTATTTTATTATCTTGCTTTTGGAGCGTCCGTGTGCGACGTTTCCACACTTTAGATTACCAGCACTTTTTTAAAATCATTAGCTGAAAAGTAAACAAGATGCGATTTAGCTAAAAGTAGTATCGAAATCCAGTTGCCCAAAATGGGTCTACCTTGCCACTAACACTAGCGTAACGTTCTACGGACGCAGAACAATGCCCATTAGCCACACTCGAGTGACCTAAAAAGCCAACAAGAAAAGAATGAAATTCACAGACAGGACTCGAGACAATAACCCGTGCAGGATTCAGAAAAACCAAAATGTAAACAGCAGTTTGGCGTAGATACAAAAAACTGGTTTAAAATTCAATTGTGCAGTGTCTTTGTTGGCTGACGGAATTCAGAACTCGTCTGTCCAGTCGCAATGCCCGATGTCCGTGAGAAGCCCCCTTTTCTGGTCAATAGCGACAAGTGGCTTTTAGCTATTCTCAACAACGCAGTTCCCACCTGCTCCTTTTACTCGGCGTTTTGATTTTGTGGAGCCCACAGTTAACAATAGCATATGGCGTGACCACCAAAATTGATATCCCGTGTTGGCAGCCACCAATAATGATTCGATCTTGTTTCCGCTTATCGATTAGATTAGTGACGCTGTCTAGATATCCCACACAGTGCATGCGAATGATAATATTTTGCCTCCATATACTATTACCACGTGAAGAGTATTGCCAATACATGTATCAAAAATTGAAATAGTCCTATAATTTCACATGAGTGAATCCGACAATGATCCAGACAATAATGAGTATCCCAGACAGGAACTCGGCAACATCAAAATTGTGGATGGTCAATGTTTTGTGTATCCAAACATACGTTCGTCGTGTAATTGTGCAATACTACAGTTTCCCTATTTCCCTTAAAGATTAAATGTTATTTGTCTTGGTTCACAATACGATAAAGGACAATAAGATGTAGATAATGCCCCCACTTTATGTTAATGCGCGTGCTGAGCCCAATAGTTGCACGTTCAAGCGTATGAGATGATTAGCATAGGATTACATAACACTATAATAGCCAATGGTGTCGATCGATTTATAATTGCAAAATTTTATAGAAATTTTTAGAGAAATAAAGAAAAGAAAAAACGCTTAGTAGTTCGAGTTGAAGCGTCCTCCACCACGTCCTCCGCCACGGCCGCCACGGAACCCACCACCGCGTCCTCCGCCGCCACGTCCTCCGCGGAAGCCGCCGCGTCCTCCACCACGTCCTCCACCGTCGTTGGTGCGAGGAGTCGAGTAGTCCAGACGAATGTTACGGCCATCGAGGTCAGTGCCGTTCCACGCAATAGCGCTCGTAGCAGCCTCAACAGTCTCAAACTCAATGTAGCCAAAGCCCTTGGGACGGCCAGTCTCGCGGTCAGTAACAATTCTCACCGACACGACCTCACCGCACTCGGAGAACGCCTCACGGATGCTGTCCTCGGTCGAGTGGAACGACATGTTGCCCATGAACAGAGTCTTGCTCGGCGGGTTGGTCGGCTTGTCCGATGATCCGCCCTGCTCGCGCTTGTTGGACTTTGTCGTCGCGACATCCATGCGCAGCTGACGGCCCTCAATCTCAACGTAGTCGGAGGCCATGGCCTTGTCACGAGCCTCCTCGGTGGCAAAGTCAACGTAGCCAAAGCCGCGAGGACGGCCGGTGCTCGAATCCATAGCAATGCGGGCATCCACAACTTCGCCAAACTCGGCAAAAGTGTCTTTCATCGACTCGACGGTGGCCGAGAACGGCAAGTTGCCGACAAACAGCGACGCCGGCTCAGACTCGGTCTTTTGCTTCTTCTGCTTGGACGACTCGTCAGAGTCCTCCATCTCAACATCAGAGTCGGCCTTGCGCTTGCCGCTGTCCGAGTCCTCGGCCATATCAGCATCCGACGAGTCAGAGTCAGAGTCCGATGAGTCAGAGTCAGAGCTCGACGACTCGGCCTTGGCCTCAGTCTTGTCCTCGGCCTTTTCGTCCGAAGAGCTATCCGAGTCGGAATCGCTGTCAGAGTCAGACGAGTCTGAGGCCTTGGCGGTCTCGACCTTGGCCTCAGACTCGGAGTCCGACGAATCAGAGTCGGAAGATGACGACTCCTCCTTGGCGGCAACCTTGGCTGGCTTCTCCTCCTCCTCGGATGAAGAAGACTCGGCGTCCGAAGAGTCGGAATCAGACTCCTCCTTCTTTTCCTGCTTGGTAGCCTCCTTCTCAGCCTTCTTGGCAGCCTTCTTCTCGGCCCGCTTGGCTCTTACTACCTTCTTCTCAGCCAGCTTGGCCGCCAGCTTGTCAGCCTTTGCGGCCTTCTTGGCAATTCTACGCTCCTTGATAGGGATTTGATCCTTGGCCTAATAATGTATAAGCAGTTTATAAAGTTAGCAACAACGATATGGCATGGATCGGGCTTAAACTGTTTACTGCAGATCAACTTTAATACACGGAATAGTTACCTTGACTCCCATTTTTGATTATTCGTAAACTGTTTTAGTTATCTAAACCCGAGTGCAACACAAGCAAAGTATATACAAGCAAGAAAAAGGGCGAGGAAAAGTTTTGAAGCAAGAAAAGAAAAGCTTTTGTTGCGGAACGGAACGTCGGTTCGCGTTTTTGTCTCTCAAAAAAAATTGGTCAAAAAAAAATTACATAATCTGATTCTAGTGATTAGCGTTGAGATCATGCGCGTATTTTTCACTATACAAAAATTATTCGAGAAACCAGAGCAAAAATTATAGTTACTCTCGAGATCGTAAGAGCGGCGTTAGCGACGACGGTGACCTGCCAGTCGTAGCTGATCGCACCTCTAGTCCCGATAACCGCGAGTCAAGCATAGTCAACGACCCTGTGGTCTGCAAATCATCCACATTACATGCTGTTGGAGAACTCGACACAGAGCTCGAGTTGCGCGAGAGATACAGCTCGGATTTGGGACGGCAGCCCGCGCGCAGCAATGCAAGCCGAGACGGAGCGCGCGACGACATATTCGACTCGATGAACCCCGCCTTTGACAATGCAGACTCGCTGCCAGCAGTCTTAATCCGGTCCAGACGCAGAATTGGCACGCGGTCGACCAACACGGAGGCGCAAAAGATCACGGCGATCAGTGTACTGCTCGCTGTGGCTGCCGAGATCATAAACAGAATAATTTGCTGATACCGCGCTGCTTGTAGCACGTCGGCGCCGCCCAGAATCCAGCCCGTCATTACGCCAGGAATCGAAATAAGCCCCGTAATACCCATGTTGGTTATGGTCGGCAGCAGCGCCGCCCGCAACGCGTCGACAACTACAGGCCGAATTACTTCCCATCGCGACGCGCCAAACCCCAGCATCGCCTCTACGCGCCCACGATGTGTGTCCAACATATCCATTACCGAACTCATGCCGATCGACACTCCAATCATGCAGTTGCCAAACAACATGCCGATGGTTGGAATGAACTTTACGGCCGTATATGCGGGATCCATGTTGAGCGAGTATGCGTTGCCAAACAGTGCGACAATGAGTGCACTGGCCATAATTGACACTAGTGCACCCATAAACATGCCTGGAAACTGCCGTTTTGTGCGCCAGTATGATACCTCGAGCGCAGCCAGCACGCCCAGCACAAGTGTCATTCCAAATATGTACACTGGGTTCTCGGTCAGAAATATTTGCTTGAGAACCATTCCCAGCACCGTCAGCTGCCCCACGCACCGCAGTGCGGCAACGACCAGACTGGTACTCAGCCCGAGTCCGAGCCATACCGAGAGAATGACATTGAATCCTAGTAATAAGGCGGCAATACCCACGTTGCCCCACGACAGCGTTATTTGGTCGCTGCCCTGGCTGTCCGGCAGCCTGCTCGCCTGTGAATACGCTACGGTCGACGGCGACACGTACCATCGTTGCTGTGATAACCATACGAGCACCGCTTGTATCGCGTCTACTGCGTTATTAACCGTAGCCATAGCTTTTAGGGCCAGTTTGTTGTTTATTTGTGGCCCAGAAACAAATAAACAGAATATAAAATAACGAATGTGTGAATTCACGCACTGGTCCTTCTCCCCTAAAACTGCCCGACGGAATATAACAATACAAGAACAATTATAAAACCGGTACAGGATAGATAAAAAAGGAAATAGCACAAAAGATAAAATAAAAGCGCGGGGAAAAGACTTTAGAACTCCACGTTGGCAATGATAATCGTGTGGAGAGCGGATAGCACCCACGCTGCACGATCTACTGGTATCCTCTTGACACGCGTGAGAGCTCGTAAAATAAAATATGCTGAATAGTGCACAAAAAGTCTACAGATAGAAAATAAAGGGGAGAGGATCGCGTTCCGAGAAGCTTTTTAAACCCTTTTAAGCTACTGCTTGGCGCAAATTACAAATCAAATCACCCATCCTTTATTTTAAATTGGGGGTGTTGGGCAAATAATTTCTATTAGAAACAAATCCAGAATCGGCAACTGGCAAAACGCAAAAATTATGCTTGAACATGTCGAACAGCTGGTATTGTGCATTGTCTATACGCATAATCTCCTATTCACCTCGTGCAGACGCATGGAAGAAAAAGTAGCATTGTTCATCCGCAACCTGTACTCCCAGGCATGTCCAGCCAAGAGAAATACGCATGTACTACAGCAATTGTACATCTTCAATGCCTATATTGAAAAGCCAAGACGAAACATCCGTATTGAATGTGCCAGGGCCGCATACAATTGCATGGCAACGACTATCACAATTGGTACGAGCCAGTGTCTGGCATAGCTGGTCGGCTGAAAGCTTCCGAGTTTCCCGCGACAGAAACGTGTGATACGAGAGATGGGGCATTTCCGACTTTAGCGCATCTATATGTTGGGCCAGCCACAGGCCACGAGAGTCGCGTGCGCAGTGAACAACCACAATGTGCTTGTAGCGGTAGCTGCTGTTTATGTGGGCAAACTGGAGCGCCTGAAAAATAGGTGCAATACCTGAGCCGCCGCCCACAAGCACGCACATTTGGCCGCCAAATGCCCGCGTCAAATTCTCCTGCGTAATTACAGGCCCACGTACCGATATTGTGTGGCCCACAGACAATTTCTTAAAGTACTCGGACATGCGGTGGTTGTCATATAGACGAACAAAAAGATGTGGACGTACAATACCGTCCGCAGCTTCTACCATAACTGGGGTAAATGGCCGGGTGATACGCTCTCCAGTGTCTAAAACTGCTCGGATGTGTATGTGTTCACCCAGTGCCAGAACAAAATCGCTTGCTGTGGCTTCCAGCACAAACAGGCGCGAGTAGTCGCATATATAATCTACGTGCATAATGCGTATGGGGTTAAACTGAAGTGGATCAAGGATTCCGCACGACAGTCGCTCAGCCGAGTGGAAGTGAGGCTCAATGGTCTTGCCAGAAAGCGCTCGCTGGTACTGGGCTTTAAAATCGGCTGCCTTTTTGTTATACGCACAAAGCTGGTCCTGGTATGTATCCATAATACATGGTGTGCATCCCGAATGGCAGCACTCGTCGGACGCGGGCTTTGCGGGTGGCGGTGGAAGTCGGAGCTCAACTGTCCCATCTTCTCCCCGAATTATCCCGTATTTCTGGCTGCTGGCCGCCTGCTTCCGCCGCTCTTCGGCTCGTAATTTGGCCCGTGCTATTTCTTGCAACAGCTCTGCAACTGCTGGATTCATTTTAACTCTATATAATTTGTGGATACATGCACACGCTTTAATTTATATTGTGAAAATATTTTTAAAGAGTAAGCATAAATGATAGCTGATGAGTTGCGGAGAGGTTTGGGAATAACCACGTGTAGTTGTTATTGCTTGGCTTGTGTCTTCTTTGCCTCGGCAGGTGTTTTTGTCTCCAACGCCAGCGCATGGATCCCATTTTCCGCTTTCATTTCGTTAGCCAATAGGCCATAAATAAGACGATGCCGCTTGATCATTGTTGTGCCAGCAAACTTGTCTGAAACAACCTTGACGCGAAAGTGCGTTTCGGTGCTCTCCACGCCTTGCATTGGCGCGTGGTGACGGTGCATGTGCGATTCGTTGATAATCTTGAGCGATGTGGGCGCAAGCTCCTTGCTGATGCGCTCTTCAATGAGCTTTTCAATTGGTCCTGCAACCCGCAGAGACTGTGACGACATTCTCCGTAATGTAGTCAACAATGTTGGTTTGAATATACTCATTCGATATATGAAATACTATAGATAAACTAATAATCGCCAGTTGGCTAGATATGCCCAAAACTGGTCAAATAGCTAAAGTACCCTGGTGCTGCTTATGGGCACTGTCCTCACTATCTAGAACCGATACTCGTTGGTCACCTTGTCAAAATGCGCACGGGCCAACGGATCCAAATACACGCTCTGTTCCTGATCGGCTGTAAACGGCGGCCTGTGCTTGACTTGAACAAATGGATGTTTGCCCATCAGCGTATCTTGCCAGTAGCGGAACGACTTTGATCGGCGCAGTTCAAGCTTCTTGTTGTACTCTTCCAAATCGCTGCGTTCAAGTGTTGCCAGCACAAAGTCTGGGTGAAGCACGAGCTGCTCACTGCCCACCTGGCCAAATCCAAACGATGTGAGCAGTGCTGCCTTGATACCTGTGGTTTGGACTGTCTGGGATAGGTACAGCGGATAGTCATACTGTTTCAACTCGGCAGCAATGTTGTCGGCATTCCGATTGCCCGGAACCAGCCCTGAGCGCAGACTCTGCAGCACGCCGTTGAGCATAAACGACGCAGCAGCGCCCTTGGCATGGCCAGTCAGCCATTTCTGGCACACAACTGGCACAACATGACCCGGTGTGCGTCCCAGGTGCTTGAGCTGCGCATTGAGAACACTGGATTCGTTCTTGTCATTAGCCTGAGTCGATGTGCCGTGGAACGATGCCATGCCAATGTCATCGGCGGTCAGACCCCACACAGCCAAGCTGCCACGTAGCGGCGATATGTTTGTGTCTTGCTTCCAAAACTCATTCCCCCACGTATCTTGGAGTGCTGCGCGCTGGCGCTTATATGATGACTCAATCTCGGCAGTGTATGCAGCAATGGTTGCATCATCAGCTCCAGCAACATCATGCTCCAGCTCGACCAGCTCAGCTGCCTTCCACTGACCCAGTGTTGCCAGTTGCGCCTCAAACTGACGCCGGCGGTAGTCAACGTTGAGCAGCCGAGAGATAATCGGGCTGCTCGATTCGCGTGCCGAGCCCATTATGCCCTTACCCGGCGCTGGAATAGATTGTCCTTGCTTATCCGTAGCTGTTGCCGACATGCCAACGATGCCGTGAATCGGTGCGCCGCAAGCAATGGCAGCCGAGGCCGACATCAGCACAACTACACCGGCGCCGTGACCTTCCATAAATCCATTGCGCGTCGTCGTGCATGGCCGGCTCATTTCCGAAGGCTCTCGACCACTGGCCAGCTCGTCCACTGCGTTGCTGGTTGCGCCCATGCTGGCAAACTCGGTTGACGACTCTTCCATGAAGTCATCAACACCACCAGCCAACATGACCTTGGCCTTGCCCGCCTGGATGGTGTCAATCGCAGTGTCAATCGACAGCACCGCCGTCGCACACGCGCCAACAGCTGGCTTAACAGGTCCAGCACTGGACATGAGCAGCATGTTGACCCACGCCTGAACTGTCGAAATGAATGTCTCTTGCACTACATCGCCACGAGTTTCGCGGTCCAGTGCACGGTGTTTAAACATTTCCCGCAGCGCACGCACACCGCCCAGTCCCGATCCAATGGTGTTGCCAACCTCTGAAACATGGAAGTGCTGGTACAACTCGTACGGATCGGTGATGCCCGACTTTACCAGCGCCTCAACCGCAGCGACTAGAGTGTACAGAGTAATCGGATCCACCTGCTTGACAATGTCCTCTGGAATGCCGAATCGGGTTGCGTCCCAGCCTGTTGGTAGCAGACCAGCGACCAGCCGCGTAGCACTGACTGCTATGGGTACGCGAATCAACGCGCCCTTCAAGAACCGCACCGACCACGAGCCGCAGTTGGCGTTCTCCCAAATGTCAACCTTGTCATCATTGCTCTGCTTGAACGCCGCTGCTTCGTCTGCTGAAGCCTCAAATGGCTCCATGTCGTGCTCGATCTGCACCTCACGCAATGCCTGCTTCTTGGTTGGGTCGTAGCCGTTGGACAGTTCAGGCTCGATCAGACGGATACCTGTATGCGCCAAGATGTACTCGATGTACTGCTGCTTTATATCCACATCCAGAACTGGCTCGTTACTCTCGGTGTCTATCCAGCCAATGTAATGCTGGCCAGTAGCTGGCAACAAACCGTTGTGGTGCTTGATCAGACCCATGATCCACGCCAGCTCAATGCAGCCTTCGGTTGTCAGCTCACCATACGCCTCAAACTCCCAGCGCGTCTCGGCGTTGCCATGCGGGCTGACTTCGCCATACCCTGTAACAACCACTACCTTGTCCAAGTTAATCATGCCTTGCAACTGGCGCAAGTGCTGCAAGTCGTCGTAGCTCTTGGCCGTCGGGGTGTGGTTCTTATGCTTTGCCAACGGGCTAATGTCCGATTTATCCGACGAGATAAGCGCAGCCAACACTGGATGGGTCATTTCAAACTCCAAAGATTTGTCGGTAGCAATGCGCCGCAGGATCTTAGACTGGGTGTCAATGGCTTCCCGAGCCTTACTCACTACAGCGTTAAGACCACGAACCCGTCCTATTCCGCCGCCAAAGTCAGCCCACACTGGCTGCCGATAAGCAATGTGAGTAATCGATGGCTGCAGCAGTCCGAGGATGTTGAACGCCATTTCCCGAGTAGAATACGTGCGCACTCCAACCTCCTCAATGTTTTGTGCAACCAGATTGTTGCCTGACATTAGACCGGTGCCGCGGGTCCAGCCGATAACTGCGCCGGCAATTGCAAGCTGCTTCTCCCACGACTCCGACTCCCAGCGGTTAAACGCAGTCTCCAACCCGATTTTGCACTCGCCGTAGAATCCGTCGCCGCCAAATGTTCCGTGGTTAGGTGACAGCGGCAGAACAACAAGCGCTGGCCGAGTAGAGCGCCGTGCACTCTCTTTGGCTGCCTTGATTCGACCCAACAGACGCAGCACGTTGGTCAGAATCACTCGCTGAGCCAGCTCCGAACGCGATCCAAGGTTAGTGAGCGTGCTGCCGATATCTGACACAGCGGCAAACGGGAACACGTAATCCAAGTTCCAGTTCAGCTCTGAACCGCTCTTGCCATACACGTAGCTCACCAGGTTCTCGATATCCTGAACCGAGCCCTGGTTGAATGGAACCACAACAAGCTCTGATCCCCGCGACCCATGAGTCCGGTACAGATTCTCAAAGAATAGCGTGGTGGCCCGTGAGTAGCTCGATGTGGTAGCCAGCACCTTGGCACCGCCAGCCAACAGGCTGCTCACTATTTCGGCGCCAATTGAACCACGCCCGCAGCCGGTGACCAGCGCTGTCTTGCCGGCAAACGAGATGCCCTGAGTGGCAATGCTGTTCAGTCCGCTGAAATACGCGCCCGAGTACATGTCGCTGTACGTCCACTGGCCGCTCTCGGTCTGTTCGCGAAGGTGCATCAGCGGCGGCGTGTCGTAGAGGTCGCCACAGCTCATGTGCTGGATGTACTCGGTCCAGTTGCGCTCGCTTGGCCGCGGCTTCTCTGTGTATTTTATTTTGCCTGTTGACAGAACACGTGTTTCAGGCTGCATCGGCTTTGAGAACTCTCTGTACACAGGCTCCTGGTCCAGTGAGTCCTTGCAGGCGTCATGAAGCGCTTGTACCAGCTGAATGGCGGGCTGCAGCGCATCGCTGTTGCTAGCGCTCAGAATCTTGGCTGTGCCAGCTAGCATCTGCACCAGCTGCAAGTCAGCGCGGTTCTGCAGTTGCTGAAGCCGTGCCTCGTCGCTCACATCAACGTCAGATGCAATACCTGTGGTGCACACTGCAATGGTCTGCTGGATCCACTCGTACGCATCCTGACGCGCCCAGTTCCAGCACGAGTCAAACTTACGAATTTTGCGTGCGTCAAACCGAGGCTGCACACCAGCGATAAGGTCGTCGCCAAACTCGGTGGTAATATTGTCGATGCTGGTCTGCAGCTGTTGTGCGCCGGTTTGGTGGCTCTCTGCCGTGCGACCGTCTGAGCGGAGATCAATGCCAGCATAGCGAGCCAGAACCGCAATCTGCTGCTGAATGTGCTCAATCTCGCGCAGGCGCACCTTTTTCAGCTCAGCACTGCTGACCGTCGGACCCTGCGAAGCGCCATCAGACGACGAAGCCTGTGTCGCCAAATAGGCAATGCCTGCATGAGCAGCGTAGGCCTTTGCAACTGTGTCCAGCCACGTACCAGCGTCGGCGTCGCTACCCAGCCGTGCTGCCGGCTCCATGGTCAGCGCCATTAGCAGCAGCGCGTCCTGCCGCTGTGAACCCAGACCATACGCAGTCTGCAGCATTGCACGCGCACTGGATAGCGTAAATCCACCTGGCATTTTGCTGCCAAACATGCGCGCAACGAGTGGTTGCGTGCACTTGCCCATTGAGCTGCTGGTGCCAATGGCTGCACCAAGCTCTTGCAACGACATGTCTTCGGGCTTGTCCGGCACTCGCGTGCCAAACTCCTTTTGCAGGTCACCAACGATCTCGTTCTGCAACGTTGACTTGCCGCCTACCAGCATTTTGATGCTTTGCTGCGCCGACACACCAGACAGCGGCTGCTTGAGCTTGAACGCAACAATTGCATGAACAATATCTGCAGCCAGTAGAGGAACATCATCAATAGCTGCGCTAGCACCGCTGCTGACACCAGCGCTAGCTTGAGCTTGCACTGGCGAAGCAGCTGGCTGCTCGGTCTGTGCTGCAGGCGCGCTAGGCACAACAGCCGACGTGGATGGCGTGCTGGTTGTTTCTACAGCAACCTCAACTTCCTCGGCAGCGTGCACATAGTAGATCTCGTCGCGATTGCGCTCAAAGTGCAGCAGCGATACCGAGCTATTGGCAAACGACGGATTGCGCAGCGTCTTGTCGGCCATGCCACACAACACAGGGCTTGGTCCAACCTCGACTATGCGCTGCACCTCGGCAACGCCAAACAAGCAGTCCTGCGTCTTGATCCACTGCACTGGTGCTGCGAGTTGGTACGCCATCAGCTCGACTAGCAGTGCTACCGCAAGTCGCTTTTTCTCAGCCGGGTTCTCGAGCGCGTCATCCGTCCAGCTGCTCAGGATTTCACTAGCAACAGGCGAGCCAGTGGCTGCGTGCACCATCTCAAAGTATCCCTGGGTAACTTCAAATGGCACTGCAGTCAGATTCGGAATGTACCGGCGGAACAGCAGGTCAGGCGAAACTGTATCGCAGTTGACCTTGGTGTACAGTACTGACCGGAACTCGGCTACACTGTCAAGCAGCAGACGCGAGTGGAATGGAACGTCGATTCCTCGAAGCGGAATAGTCGCTTTGCCACGAACTGGTGCTGCGCTGAATGGTTTAGCCAACACCTGGCTGACAATCTGACTTATGCTCGACTCGAAGTCAGCGTCATTCGGCAGACCAACGCTTGCAATCTCGTCCAAGACTAGACGTAGCACGGCCAAGTTGACCAACGTGCCTGATGTTACGTATTGATGCCCACGCACGTTGTAGTTAACTACCTGTAGCAAGCCCGGGCTGGCATTGCATATTGCGTCGATAACCTGCAACAATGCGTTCTCGCTGAACCCTGTGCCAATGCGCGATGGGTCAATTGCAGCCATGCCAAACTCGGAGCGTCCCTGAGCATCGCGCGGAATTGCAGTCTGCATAATCAGACCGCGGTAGAACGTAATGTCCAGCAGTCCTTCAATGGAGAAAATGTCGCCAATTGCGGCCAGCGCGCAATACTCGCCCAGCGAATGGCCGGCAAACATTGCGTCCTTTTGCACCAGCCCGTGGGCACGCATATCGGCCACTGCCGCCAGTGCCACCAGAATCAACGACGTCTGCGTAAACTGCGTAGCATCGAGCAGCCCAGTTGCGGCCCGGAACGTGTAGCTGCTTGACTGCGGCGTAATCTCAGGGATAATTGGAACTAACGATGTCTTTGAATCCGCTGCTGCACCTGGATTACGCTTGGTCAGCGACATGTAGTTGCGCCGGATGCGCTCGCCAGCACGGCCGTTAAAGTAGACTGTCACTTCCCGAGGATTTGTGCGCACAATGTCCAGCAAATCAATGTCATATGTATCTAGCATGTGTTGGTTGGCGCGATCCCAGACAGCACGCGCAGGTGCCGACTGCTCGTACAGCGCCATGCCCATGCCAACCTCCTGCGATCCCTGGCCAGTAAACACATATGCTGTCAGCGGCTGGTCAATCTCGGCAGTCAGATCCATCACTGGTCCGCCGCCAATCTTGGCTGTCTGGCCCTTGATTAGCATCCGTCCGTTCTTCATGCCGACATGAACCAGCTCGGTTTCCAGCTGATCGGTTGGGAACACCATGCCAGTGAATTCGGTACGGTAGGCACGGATGCGCTCCGGTCGGCCGTCGGCAGCCACATTCTCCACAATGGCCCGAGTCGACGCGCTTGTCCACAAACCATGCGTAATGGTTCCTGGAAGTGCAGCAAAATCGGCAATGTATGGGTTGAGATGGAACGGATTGCCATCTAGCGAGTACTTGGCGTAGTTGGCGTTAGAATTCGGAACCGTAGCCTGCGAAAGGTGAACGTTAGCTTTGGTTGTGAGCGCATACCCACCATCCACAAACTGGCGGACATCAGATGCTATTTTGAACCGGTTCAGGAACTCAACAACTGGATCCTTGACTGCAGTGTCCCACTTGTAGTCGACCTTAGCAATAGTGACACGCTTGCCGTTCTGTCCTTGCACAGTGACGGTACCGGTGGTATTGATGCTCGAGTACACATTGGTGCTCTTGTACCGATATTCAGAATCAAGACAAAACTCGATAGGCGCATTCGGCTTCAATGTAGCCGCAGTGTCCTCGCAGTAGATGAACCACTCGTTCAACTCCAAGGCGGCAATGTCGGCAGCTGACGGCAACACGATTGTTATTAGCTGCTGTGGATAGCGCTCAAACGCGTTACCAATGTCGATATAGTGCGATCGGCTTAAAAATGCAGACTTGATTGTTGCAACTTTTTTGCCGTGACGTTCGATGGTGCAATACAGCGTGATTTTCTTGCCAGGGACCAAATTCACTAGTCCATTGATTCTAGCGGAAGCTATTAGTTCATCACCCAATATAAACGAACGTGCACCATCCTCTAAAGTTACATCGTTATACAGATGCACAACGTTGACTTGTCCAAATCCGAATACCGAGGATTGTAGCAAGCGCAACATATCTCTTGTAAACACGATATATGCATATTCCATTGGCGCCTGCAAAATACCGTCTCTAGCAAATGCATATTGCCACGCCTGATTCCCGACACTCTCACAGAAGCCACGCGAATGTTTCTCGGTAATAGTAAAGCTGGACTTGACCACTGTGTCAGGATCAACCACATCTTCAAATGATGATGGTTCATCTGCGTTTGCCACCCACGTGTCAATACACAGCTGGCGTACAGACTCATCACGCTGCTTAGAACCATGGATTGGCGTCAGGTTTTGCGACGGGTTATAAGTGAACTCAAGCGAGAACGGCACCACAACACTGTTCAGCGACTTGTGGTAAATGGTGAGATGAATTGTGCGGTCAGCATCACACTTGGTAGTTAGCTCGAGTTCTCCATCTGCGTTAGTAATTGTCAGCAGAGACGGCAACCCGCTTTCCAGATGCACCGTAGCCGTCCGACCTGGCCGTGCACGTAGCAGTTTGCGGGTATAGTTGTCAGCGTACTTGGCTCCCTGCACAATGACTGGCGCGGTCACCAATGCGCGCAGCCAGCTCTTGTGAGGTCCAGCTAGCATCTGCATCCATGTATCCAGCTCAGGCAGGCGGTCAGCCTGAGTAGGCAGAACAAACACGCGCTCAGTTTCTGTCTTGCAGACATCTAGTGATTCCGGCAATGCTGCTGTTACAGGTTCAGCACCTATGTACTCGACCACTGGAATGCGGGACTCGTCGCCGTCATGCAGACGCTGAACCAGCGATGCAATATGGCCGTGGTAGATGCAGTCAAGAATATCCTTTACTGGCTCGTCAACAATTGTCGAGTACTGCGCTGCTAACGGTCCCTGCTGAATACAGACGCGCTGTGGGTCCTGACCGACAACCGAATCGAGATCTTCAGACTGCCATGTCATATCCTTCATAAACAGCACGCCAAAGTCCACGTCCAGCACCGGAATAAATGGCAGCGGTTTCTCTCCACGCCGCTTGCACAGACTAACGAAGAACTGCACGTCCTCGGAAGTCAGCAATTGGGAAACCGACTTCGGATATCTCTCACTCACACGAGTATGCCACTCGCGTGGATCGGCGTCGAAAAGTTCTGCCGATAACGGCGTCTCTGGAGCGGTAATACACATCCGACGCTCCACACGGTCAACAAAGTCGATAACAAACTTGCAGAACGATTCACTGGTCCACCGTTGCTGGTGCGCAACGTACATCAGCTCCACCGAGCGGCTAATGACCTCGGTATAAGTCATCTCTTCCAGATCCACCACGCGTCCATCCGTCTTTTGACCAAACCACGGCCTCATGTAGTCGTTGTTCAGTCGTGAAATTATCTCGTCCTTACGTGCCAACAGTAGCGCCTCGCGCTTGTTGCGCGGCTGGTTCAAAATAGTGTCAAACATTTCGCGAATAAACATTGCTCCACGGGTTGCAATTACATGATTCATTTCGCCATACTCACTGGTTATCGTTGTCACGCCATTGTATGCGCCGTCATATGTCTGATCCCATTCAGAGTCCAGTAGTCCAGCAGCAGTAACAATTAGTTGCTTGGCGGCAGGAGATGTTCCAGCTTCGTGGGCTACCATGACTCGCGATCCCAACAGGATGCCGTCAAATGGCATAGGTGCTCGGCCAAATGCAACACTCCAATCGCCGGTCATGTACGGCAATGAGCCCTCAGCGTCACCAAATCCCGATCCAGCAACTAGTGCAATATTATCGCATGCGCGAATGGCAGCATACGTCTCGAGAATTGGCTGGTGAAAGTCCTCAAATGAGTGATGACCACCACCTCGACCACCGGTCCACTGCAGCACAATAGGAAAGTTATGACTGGCCTGAGCAACTCGGACTACGTGACGAATAGATTCAGCTGTACTTGGCTTAAATGACATGTGACGAATGCCAGCAGCACGCAGTGAGTCAATAATCTCCAGCGCCTGGTCCAGTGATGGCACACCGCCACCAATACACAGGCCAGCAATTGGGAACCCCTCGTTGCGCATGCGTAGCAGTGCTGGAAACTGGAATGTCCACTGCTGAGGATTGACGTATATGCAGTTTAGTGTAATGCCTGCGCCAGATCCAATCGATTCAGACAGTGTCTGAAGTTTATCGACTATCTCGCTCTTGGTGTGCATACCACCGCCAGCTATCTCAGCGTGGTAACCAGCGTTATTGATTGCGGCAACAAACTGTTCGTTGACTGTAGTTGGTGTCATACCAGCCACCATTACGGTTGGCATTCCCAGCACGCGGTGCATGCGCGTGTCAATATGCACTTTGTCGTCGTGAGCAGTGCGCACCAGTCGCGGTCCGTATTCGGTCAACCAGTTGGGCGCAGTAATAACATCAGTCATCTTGTGCTGGTACAGATCGGCTTTGGTGCCCAGAGACGAGTTTGTTGTCTGCGACAGCAGCGCACCAGCACAGATAACTGGAATACCACGACCCTCGGTGTTCTTGAACGCCAACCGTCCAAACCCATCAAATCCGCCTGGACCAAAGTCGACCATATGCGTCACGTCTGGCGCAGCAACTGCTTGCGGCCAATTGACTGGCAACACACACATGCTGTGCAACAGGTACTTTGTAATATCCTCTTCACTGCGAATATCGTGGCCGTCGTCGCACGCGCGCACACACACCTGCATATCGCTTATCTTGAGCATCCACTGCTTTTCCTGAACAATATTGTATATCGGATTGACAAACTTGTCCAACAAGACGCAGTGGTACGGCGACGATATTTGAAGATAGGTGATGCGAATAACTGGCTCGCGTTTGGAATACGGAATTCGCGACTGGTCTTTGTCGGCATGTGCTGAATGCGAGCACAGATAAGCAGCAAACTTTGCTACAGCAAGTGTCACACCGGTTATAATAAACTGACTGGGGGAGTTGCAGACCGCTAGGTATGCGTGCTCACTTGGCGAGTCGTAGTGGCTGTTAAACTCACACATGTGCTGCTCAATAACTGGCCGGGAAATGCCCTGGACCAGTGCCATTGGATATGGTGTCGAGTCACGAAGCTGCGCACAGTCATGGACAGAGCGCGGGTTGAGTTTGCAGTACGGAATCCCAAGCTGAGGCAACGCGCCCACCAGCATTTGTATGCCAAGGACCTTGGCACTCAGTTCTTCAAACGCCTCTTCGGTAGTTATCATTGAGAAAGCAGTGGCAATTGCGATACCTTGGCTGTGTCCGGCAACAACTACAATTTTTAACATTATTAGTCAGATTTAGACCAACATACATGTTGTTACTAGCCCAGACAATGGCAAAATAGTTTTACATAATACATACCTTTGAATTGCTGAACAAGCTCGCCAGGTGACATACACAGTGTCTTGAATAGCACCATTACCTGAATCAGCTGCGTGAGACCAATGACTGGCAGCATAATAGGCATGGTCTCAATATAGCGCGCATCAGGGGCAGAGTCGGGAGCTGACAGCCATTCGAACACGTTCAGCCCTTGAGGATACGCAGCTATAACACGACTATCTTGAGTCTCGCTGTAGAGAAACTCGGACATGCGCTGCACAAATCCACAAACAAGAGGCTTGTACATTTGTAGCATCCATCGAGCCTCGTCCAGACAGCTTCCCGTGCCACGCTGGCCGCCAAACAATGCCATCAAGTGTGTTGAGTCCGATGATAGCAAAGCTGGCTGGCAAACCGCTGCTTGATACAGCACGCGTGCGCCAGGGACATTCCACAGCGAGTAGTAGGCGCGAATAATAGCACGAGCACGCTCTTCGCTTAGTTCCTGCTGTTGGATAGCCACATGAATGTTGGTATTGCCAGCACGCAACTCGTCGTTTAGCGCTTCAAAGACTAATAGCGCCAGTGGTTCACTATGCTGGACACAAAACTCGAGAAATAGAGCAAAGAGCTCCAGGCGCCCCAGAGTGCCCTCAAATTCAGATTGCTCAAACTGAAGTGCTAGTTCATGGAGCTTGTTGGCAGAATCAGGAATTGCCTTTAGAGCAATTGATACTAGACCGTGGTTGATACGGACAACTGCCAGCGTGGTCATTTAAAAAAGCTATACTTGGTAAAATCTTAAAAATTAGTAGTTTGTGTGTATAAAGCAAAAGAAAACTGGAGTGTAGCAGAATACAAAAGCTGGTCGGTTATCCAGATCGATGCTTTTAAAGTGGCTACAAGCTACATACAATGCCAATATGAAATACAAGGCGGTATACTTTTAGGACAAAAGAAAAATGTTACATAAATTGGTCGCTATTTGTCACACATTTCAAACTGTACAATACTTTATAGCTCGATATAATATACTGGAGGCACACTATTTATTATTTGGCTAAAACAAAAGAGGCAACATCATTGGACAATTAGTTTGAGCTTCAGGATGGAGTCACACGCACAAAAGTGTATGTATTCACAATAAGAAAATGTTCCCAGCAAAAAGACAATGCTAAAATATACAATTCGAGAGCCATCACAGTACCTGAGCTTTGTTTAGGAGATAAGGGGTAGCATTTATCTGGGCTGGTGTAATACATATAAATATAATGGTATTATTTAGTTGAAATGGTGGAATATT
>JANBQV010000116.1:0-43457 GCA_027577495.1 Coemansia sp. RSA 720 | reverse complement strand
CTCAATAGTTTTGTGCAGGTAGCGAGCGACAAAAGAGATTTTGCCCGGTGGCTCGAATGACGACAGGCGGTGTGGGAATTAGAAATGGGATATCGGTGGTCATCGATAGGGCAGATGGACAATGAAAAATTTTGCACCCCTGTTTCTTGGAACAAAGAAAAGTCATCGTGCTCAATCTAGCACATCAGCAACGCACCGAGCAGCTGATAGCGCTTACCCTAATATGGCCCAATTCCATTTCCCTGAGCTGAGCAGTTTATCTCAAACTATGGACGCATCTGGATCTCGGCAGATAATGCCCGTGAGTCAATATCGCTGTGTATCAGCGTAAACATGTGGCACATGTCCAGCCGAATGGGCTATCCGCTCTGATCCAGATTTGGCTTATAGAAAATGGTATGATAGCAAATAAAATAAGATAAACTAGCAAACATTACTGGATATGATTGCAATATATTAGACACTACTAAAAATGGTAAAACACAGCTGGCAGGGTATAGCCTGGCACAGGAACGCTTCTATATTCGCTGCATCCTTGCACACAGACATCCCTAAGCGGCATGATATACAGCCCAGAGGTAAACGCTATCTGCGTAGCCTTTTTCCTTGAACATTATGGTGGGTTCGTGTAAGGTGGCCTAATGAATGATACACATCCATGGCAAATGACCTCAGCCATCTACACGCGGCGGCAAGACGGCACGACACACAGGGCATTCAAGCTTAATTTCCATCCAGTACGCGAGGCACGCGTCGTGGTAGACGTGGTGGCAGGGCGTAACAGCATGAGCCAACTCAGACGATGACGTAGCATCGACGGGCATTAGGCATATTGGGCATTTATGCATGCGATCAGTATGTTGGTCTGCACCAACACAGCTCTCCTCATCAACCGATGGCAGTGATGCACAATAGCTGTAGACATCGGGACGCAGCACGGCAGGGATAAAGAAGAGAGCGCCCAGGAAGCGCTGCAAGACCAATACGGCAGCCTGGGCCAGGCTGTATGCAACTAGGATCCATATGAGCGGGGTGGGGCGGATGAAAGCAATGTTCTCTGGGCAGGCGAAAAAGTAGGCAGGAAGGAACAGATGCGCAATGCTGGAGCCAACAATGTAATCTATGCGCAGACGGCGAGCAACACCACGACGCACATTGAGCCAGATCTGAGGGAGCCAGTACGAGTACATGACAGTCAGCAGGATGCCCATCAGCCATTGGTTCAGACGGCTTCGGCTGTCAATGAAGGCGTAGATAGTGTACACGCCGGGGATCAGCACAGCGTAGAATTTCACGTACATGACAAGCAGACCGCGACGGCCAGCGGCGTTGAGGGCGTCGAATGCATCGGGGCTCTGGACCTTCCAGACAGAAATCAGATACTTTAGGTACAGGGACATTGTGAGCATATAGGCAGCAATAGCCATAGCGCCATAGAGAAGATACATGCCACCAAACGCCAGGCAGGCAATGCTGTGCATGATGAACGAGTATGTGTCGAGCACAGCCAGCATGGCCAGCGTGTAGTGCGAGACCATCGACATGGTGGCATGAGTCGGCGTGGCGCGCATTTGCAGCAGAAGCAGCACAGCCTGGGCAAGAATCAGCGCGAGACTGGTGCGGAAATAGCGCATGGTCTTTTGGCGGTACTGAGCGTGAGAGACGCCCGACACGTGCTGGCCAGATGGCGTGGCCAATAGCACGTTGCAGTTGGATGAGACAGTCAGCACCTGGGCCTGGACACCCGAGGGCGCAGAGCCAAAGTGCATGTAGATGTGGTAGCTGCAGCCGTCGAGGGCGTCGTCAGGGTGCGTGTACGACAGCAGGCGGCCGCCCAGGGTCTCGTCGTAGACGGTACGGGCCTGGTCGAATGTATGGGCAGTAGGCATGGCACGGACCAGGCCAACGGTGGTCTGTGCGCTGAGCTCTGGCACGGCGTAGAGGACTGCGGTCCCATTTGTGTGCCAATGCAGACCCTGCAGGGTGAGATGGGTTGTAAAGCCGCCGCTTCGGAGCTGGGCAGCGCCGCTGATTAGGCTCACAGAATCGTCGACTGATGGCTCTGCGTCCAGCGTCATCTCCAGGGCGCCATTTGTCGCATTAGCTGGGCGTTCATAGCCGGCAGGCAGCGTATTGTTCCAGTGTCCGTTTGCATCGTTTTGGTGCGGCGTAAAGTGGACTGCATTCCACTGGCCGTGGTACAGACCGGCAATGCTGTCGTGGAATTCAGAGCTAGACTTTAACAGGGCCACAGCTGACTGCTGTACATTGTCGGGAAGCAGCGCGAATGTAGAGTTGTGGGCGTACGACATGCGGCGGAAGGCGCTCCACCAGCGGTGCTCAAAGGTGCGGCGCTCGGGAGAGTTGTGACTGCGGTCGAGCCAACTGTCGCCCACCGACAGCAAGAGCCACAGCCCAAACACAGCCAGCGCGCAGCCTAGCGTCAGCACGCGGCGTTCCATTCAAATGAGAGTACAAAAACAAGGGTTTCTTTTAGAGTAAGGAAATAAAAAAGAGCTCTCCCTCGACAAAAGGAAATCACTTGAACCGCGTGCTTCGCGACAGCGAGGACTTGATACCCGTAGCTTCGCCGCCGTAGTTGCCATCCTGAGAACGGACTTGGGCGGTGGAGCTGCTGAGTTTCTTCTGAGCCTTTTCGTAGCGCTTTCTGCGCTTGACACGCGGGTTGCGGTTGTCTTTGGACCGGCGAGGCATCATGCCCTTGTTCTTGAGGATCTGGTAGTTGACGCTGCGCTTGGCCTCGTCGTCGACTGCTGCGTCCTGAGCTGCGTTTGCATCGGCCATGCGCCGCCACTGGTCCTGCACGCGTGCCTCCTTTGCCGCCGCTGCACGCTGCTTGCGCTGCACGATCTCAGCGTAGTAGTCGTCGTCGGCCGGAGCAGAGTCGTCGTGATCGTCCAGATCCATGCCCTGATCCAGATCAGCGTCTTGCTGCGCACGCGGAGCGTCTCCGCGCTGGCGCTCCGTGCGGGACTTGTACGGCACATCGGTGTCGCCCGAAATATGCTCCCGAGCCTCGCGTTTGGACCGCGCCTGCACGACGCGCTTGGCGTGGTTGCGCAGACGGCGGATGGCACGTGCCTTGTCTTCGGCGTCTTCGTCGGCCAACCGGTCCTGGTCGCCCAAGTCGCCGTCCAGCAGCGTGTCCCAGCCAATGGCGTTCTTTGTGCGGCTGCGGCTCTTTTTGAGCAGCGCTTGCAGCTCGCCGTAGCTGTCGCCCGACTCTGGCGCTGGCTCGAGGAACAGCGATGCCTTGCGGCTCTTCTTTGCAGTGCGTTTTTTGGGGCGAACTGGTTGCGACACATCGGCCATTTCCACATCGGAGGCGTCGGATCCAGCACCTGCTGATCCACTGATCGCTTTCTTGGCTTCTGACTCACTAGCCACTTCGTTGGCTCCGGATCCCACAGATCCACTGGCTAGCTCATCGGCAAACAGCTCCAGCAGCGGCGCCAACCGGTCCTGCAGCGCGTCCATCATCTCCAAACGACGGCGAAACTCAACCAGAGCGCCAATCACCGGATGCTCCCGCAATGCAACGCCCGCCCGCTGCTCATGCGTCGACGCCTTCACCACCAGATACACCGCAATGTTGTTGATGTAGCTCATCGCCAGCTGGAACTTTGCCGCATAAAACGCCAGTGCCGGATGATCATCGGTGCGCACGCCCAGTGCCGATGCGCGCTGCAGCACCGGCGCAATCTCGTCGCGAATCGATGCGCGCTGAGCCCGCATGTCGGCCACCAGCGACAGCAGCTCGGGCGACTCGGCTTGCAGCACACGCAGCTTCTCGCTCACTGGCAGCCGCAGCAGCGCCGCTCGTTGCGCTGCGCTCATGTCGTGGGCACCCAGAGTTATGCTGTTTAGATCCAACTGAGCCGAACCGTCGTCGGCTGCCACGAGCCGCGACGACCCGGAGCCCACACCGAGCTGCACGCCCAGCTCGTCGATAAAGTCGCCCTCGTCAAGAGCTTCCACGTGCTTGCGCTGCAGTCGCAGGGCCTCTTCCTCCTCCTCGCGCGCCGCCACCTCGTCGTCGGCCGAGTCGGAGCCGATGTCGTCGGCGTCGTAGTAGTTGTGCTTCTGCTTCCCCCACGCCCCGTCGTCGCCCCACACCGGCGCCTTCTCGTTGTCGCTGTAGAACGCCTCCCCGTCGTCATCGCTGCCACTGTCGTTGTCGCTCGAGCCACCAGCTACACGCACTCCCAGAACCTCCTGATCTGATTCGTCGCTAATCGCACTGTGCCGCGTATGGCCCAGCAGCACGCGGTCCTTGGCTGTGTCAAACTCATCGGCCGACTCCTGCTCAACGTCGTCCAGTGTCCGGATCGCCTTTACCGACGCTCCGGCGCGGATCGCTGCCTCCTCGTCTACCACTGCCTCCTTCTTTCCGCTGCGTGTCTTTGCCCGTCGTCCCATCTTGTGTATATGGACGGTTAACCAAAGCCCAAATATAAATGTGTATGTATTGACGAATGCTGGAAAAAGACTGGAAGCTGCCAGCGCTGCAAGAAATCCTTGCTCGGAGGAAAAACTTTTGTGATCAAATCACCCGATCAAACTTTCAGATCTGCTTTCCTAGCTGCCTTTTCTGGCTCAGCACACGCTCCGCCCGGAAAACAACGCCATCAACCAGTCTCGCTACTGTGAAGATGCCACCAACAATTGCGCACACTGACGTCAGAAACGACCCCAGCGACCGCTGGTGTTCTGTGTAGATTACGCGCATTGGCGAAATGTCAAACATCACAAACAGCCCAGGCGTGCGCCGTGACACCGCTGCACGTGCGTCGCCACGAACAAACTCTGTAGCCGAGTACTGGTTGGACCGAAGGACCGTGCCGTTGAGGAACCGAACTTCAGACCCGACAATCTTGGTAAAGTACTGGAACTGCGCATGTTTGCTCTGCGCCGTTTTTCCCACGCCGTCCAGCGGGCTGCTCTGCGCTGAGAACTCGGACCCAAACGCCAGGCGGTGGATCGTGTGTGTCATGTCATAGTTGCGTGGCATGTAATCGTACACTGTGTGCGTGTGCTCCCCGCCCAGTTTGATGCTCTCGCCGGCCAGTATGTGCAGGTTGCCTGCGGCCTTGCCGACCTCGACAAATCCATGCATGCGGCACCCTTCGCCGTCCATGCTGCGCATCCGGGCCGTGTAGCCTTCGCGTACGCACTGCTCAATTGCGTCTGGATCTGTGAAAGCCCAGCCGCGCCGCACATACGCCTGGTGCACAGCATCGCATGTGTTGCAGCACCTGCCCTCAGGCTCAATCCCGCCGTAGCAGCTGCCGCAGTACGCCGCCCCATCTGCGTCAGTCGCTGGCGGTGGCACTGCTGCCTTTGCTTCGGTCGAATACGCTCCGATCTCTGTGCCGTTGCTCGTCAGTCGCATTTTGGTTACGTGTTGAAACAGATTGATTTGGGTGTCGCCCGATGAGTCCAGCACATCCAGCCCCAGCAGCACACACGGCGCGTGTGGCAGTGTGATGTCCAGGTTGATCAGCATCTTCTCACTGCGCGAGCGGTCCACGACCAGCTCTGCACTCTGCTCAACACGCCGGTACGCCGCAAACTCAAGTCCTACCAGCACTGCTATCAGCAACGCCGTGGCTACTGTGAGCACCCCACCGGTCAGCGTTTTGATGCTAAAGTCGTCCAGCGTCTTGGCATATGCATCCAGGCTCTGGAACCGCTGCCGGAGAGTGTGTGCCCGGCCCATCTAACCGTGAATGCTAGTCTGATTGAATCAAAGCAGTTTGTGTAGGTTGCGTGTATGCTGGTCTGATTGAATCAAAGCAGACTGTGCAGGCTGCGTGTTTATGGTTCGGCACTGAGTGTACGCTGGTCAGAGTGATGAAGTGCAAAATATACAATACAAGTGGATGGCTATCGCCAGTACATGCACTATCCAAGCAAGATGGTTGAACAAAAGATGACGAGCAGCAAATGGCAAGTGGCAGCGGCCAAACGTGACCACCAATAGTACGAATATACACAAATTATAGCGCAAGCAGAAGAGAAAAGAGGCACATAATCAGGTGAGAGATTTGGCCATTTTCAACATATCTCATTGTGTATGCGCCACACGCCCCGTTTGTTTCAGGTGCTGATCTGCGCGCCGCTGGGCCCGGCGGAGATTAACCGACGAGGTGTTTCGGATCAAGACTGACAATGGACGCCACGCGCCGTCAACCCTGGAAACCCCCAGCAGCCTATTTGCAATTGGCGCCTCCTCTCAAGGGATCTACCCCTGGCTTCGCACTGGCGCTGAAAATCGAGGCCAGCACTAATGCAGGATTTTCTGTCGCGGCCCTCTTCCTCAGGCACTGGCCCTATAAATCCGCATGCGCGGCTTCCGGCTGGAGAGAGCAGCCCAGGTCCATCTTCTTCTCTCAAAATTCTTATTCACCATGGTTGTTCAGTACAGCGTACGCTGCGCCGCCAACGGCAGCAAGCCGGAGCCAAACCACTTTGGCGACGTAATGTCTCACCGCGAGACGTCGTGTATGCTGCCTGACGTGTTCAAGAACCCTGTGCAGCGCATTATGCTTATGGCCAACGGCAACCTGCAGCGTGTGCTCAGCGCCTACTACAATCTGCCGGTATCGGTCGAGGTCGTGTACAACGCGCCAGAGCCGTGCGATAAGCCCGGGATGCCTGTGCGCTACTCTCGCGATATCAACTTGGTGTGCAACCGGAGAGTCGTGTGCTCTGCCCAGAGCACAGTTGAACTTCTCACATGCAAAGCTGTTGATTTGGTTGTACGCCAGGGCGTTGGCATTGGCCAGCTGTTCCGCTACATGAACGTGCTGCCAATGTTCCGCCTGCTCGAAGCCCATCTCAGCGACGACGACGCCAGCTTCGACCGCCTGTACGAGCTGCGCTCGGAAGATGTCGCATGCGTCATATGCGAGCGATTCCCCGACGGCATGCTTGATCCCGACTTTTGCAGCTACCCGCCCGGAACGCTCGTCTGACCAGCCTTATCTCTGCATGCCCCAACACTCCCCATAAGCTGCGCCGGTGCTTCCGCCAGTTCCTGTATTTAATTTCTTTGTCTTTATTCTAAATAAGCCTGTTATCTTGTCTCTGCTGTCTATTGTGCTTTGTAAAAATTGGGCTGCATTGTTGCTGCCAGACCAACCTTTTCCTTCCCACACAATGTTGCTCATGAGCGCAAGCCGTATGCTTGGCTCGGCTATGCGATGCATGCCGCTCGCCCAATATGCGATGCAGCCAGGAGCTGGCTATCGGCCACTTCGTGCACTGGGAACCACGCGCACTGTGCATGATACGTCTGCTGATGACATCAACAAAAACAGAGCGCCTGCCATCCGCCGATTCTGGCGCAACGTCAGCGTCGGTGAGAAAGACGGTGGACTCGTAGTTCTGCTAGATGCACGGCCTGTCAAGACGCCAGGCGGGACGCCGATGCGCATTTCGGCACGCCAGCCTGCGTTGGCCTGGCTGGTCGCTGGCGAATGGGAGTCGCAGAAGGAGTTTCTGGGTGCCCATTCGCTGCCGCTGACTTCGCTGGTCAGCCGCGCAATCGACGGTCTAAGCGACGCCAACGTGCGCGCTGACGTCATCACAAAGCTGCTCAAGTACTTCCACACTGACTCGGTGTGTCTGCACGACAACCATCCGCGTGTGCTGGCTGAGCTCCAGCAGCGTCACTATGCGCCTATTGCTGCATGGGCGCGGTCTGCATATGGTATTGATATCAAGACCACAACTGATATGTTTGTATTGCGCCAGACGCCCGAGGCTGCCGACCGTCTGCGTGCCGTCGTGGAGGGTTTTAGTGACCTTAAGCTGGCTGCGCTGGAACGTGCTGTGATGACCGCAAAGTCGTTCCTCATCGGCCTGGCTCTTGTCGAGCAGCGTGTCTCGGTTGAGGACGCTGCCTGTGCCGCCCTGGTTGAGGCAACTGCGCAGACGCAGCTATGGGGCGAGCTAGAAAATGCCCATGATCTGGATAACGCTGCCATGCGCCAGATCCTGGGCGCGTCAGCCTGTGCTGCCCTCAACGCCTAGATACAGCAGTGCCAACTCCGTAGCCTGTTGCTAAAATAGTTATTTAAAATTTGATTTATAGTCTCAGATAAACATGCAGGCCATGATATAGATAGTTAAACCGTGGTCTGTTGGCAGAATATAAGCATGTATTAAAACTAGTCCCGGACAGGCATGCGGTCCTTGGCATTGGTCATGTCCACATCTGTGCCCACAGGAGTGCCCCAGAGCGCTGTGCGTTTGTAGTACACAGCGTTATCAAACGCACGCACCACATCGCTGTTGTACTCCTCCCACTGCAGAACGTTAAACTCGGCCACTCTGGCCACCTCCTTTTGGTACTCGCTAAACACACGCTTGTTTGCCTCCTTGTCCGTCATGATGCTGGCGTAGAACTTTGTCAGCGGATGCACACGTCCGCTCTCCTCGATATAGTCATTGTACTTTCCCATCAGGATGAGTGCTCCAAGTCCGCCCAAACTGTATTTCCACCATGGCGAGTTAAAACCTAGCCTCAAACCATGGTTAGTGTTATTTCTGCATTAATCGAGTGCTCACAACTTAAATGCATGCTGGGGAAAACTCACCTTCTTCCTCAAATTCAGGCTCCTTTTCGTCATGGTGGTTCTCACTCTCGGTCGACGCAAACCGACGGGCTACCACTTGGGTCCGAGCAAGTGTGGCAACGGCTGGCCGGGCTGTCCGTGAAGCAACGATGCGTAGCATTGGCAAATTGAAAGTACAGATCAAATAATATTAAAGCAAAAGAGAGAACAAATTCAAGGTTTAAGCCAGATAAAACATGTTGGATTAAATCAAGCAGAGATCACAAGCATTTAACCCTGAAATATTCACTATAAATTGAAGTGTTCAAGATGTGTGCCCGGCCGTATAAAATATCAGGAGTATTCGGCAGCCTGGCCGCAAGTGACCAATATACCAATGCTGCTTTACAATACAACCGCAACTACATCGCTTGAGCATAGACCTAAAATTTATAATAATCTCCAACTGTCTGTGTACCTCAACAGGCCGTTCAGCAACTAGTCAACACACCACAAAACTAACATCATGTTGTGTTTATCATGGTCAATATATATAAACCAACTTTACAAGCCTATCCGAGGCAATGCCAGAGTGCTTAAGCGCACCATCTGTCTATAATTTTAAAAAGTACAAAATCTGGGTGTCCAAACTGTGTGAGCCCAATTGTAGACGAGGGAGCGCAATTCCCGTTTCTTGCGTCGCAGCAAGCAACCAGAGTATCATTACCCGCAAAGATGTAATAGAAATAATAGAAATATGCGCAACTAACTAGTGGTAATCAGACTGAACATCGCAGCAGTAGTTTTGTGACCATGCAGCAGTGTTCAAAAACCCCCTATGGCCTGCATCTGGACAGTGCCGCGATTTACCCGCCCATGTCAAAAATAACTAGGTTGGACTATCGCCAGAAGTTTAAAACCCCAAGTTACCGATTGGTTTTTGATTGGATATGGCCATGCACTAATTTCATAATCATTATTCCGGTTTGTTCGTTTGGCGATTGCGTTCAACGCCTCTTCTGCATTTCCTGCCTTTTCTATTTAATTTCAGTAGCAGCAGCATCAGGGTCTACCGGCAACCTGACAGCGCACCTCCCTCTTCCACAGACGGCGGCAGCGAGACTACATATCTCTGTACTTATACACGCATACACTAAGACGCATTGCGGGAATGAGCTACAGACTACGCACGCGACAAGGCGTGCTGGTGGCGGTGGGCGTGTTGTATGTGATGGTGCTTGCTTGGTTCAACCGCCAGCCGATTCCGACAGCGACGCTGGTACACGAGACGGACAGCAACATGCGGCTGCGCGCAACGAGCAGCGAGCGGCTCGGGACGGCCAACCGTGACATGCACTGGCTCGAGCCAGTGCAGTATCTAGACGACAACGGTACGCATGCGGCCAGCATGCTGGACATTGACGCAGGGCTGCTGTACATCCGACTGCACACAGAGTACCGCACGACGCGGCCGCTTGAGCCTCTGGGCGGGCTGCTCAAAGTTTACCGCAAAAACCTTCAGTTTGCAGCCAACGGCGACGAGACGGCGTGGGAGCTGCTGTTTGTCGAGCGGCTGCCTGGGCCAGTTCGGCGGGCGCATCTTGACCGCACACGACTGCGCAACGAGGATGGAACTTATGCGCCACGTAATCTGGCAGTGCTGTATTACATGCCGTGCAACGAGACCATTGCTTATCGCGTGCGTGTGTATGAGCTTGAGGCGCTGCAGCGCGCAGCTGGATTTGAGGCAGCGGTGGCCAGTGCTGGTGCGCCGTGGTGGAAGCGTGCAGCAGGGCTGGGCGCTGCCGAAGCTGCAGTGCACGCGCAGCATCTGGCAAACAGAGACCATTTGTGTCCTGATGATGCTGATGATGACGTAGCTGACGCGGTGTACGCAGGGCACCGATTCCGGCACTGTGTTGGGAGCGCAGGGCTGACGATGCGTGCAACAGACTTTGCGCTGGCTGGTGCGCTGGAGGTGCTCGAGTTCTCACTGCGCGGGCGCACACTGCTGTACTCGAGGCTTAATGATGTGGTGCGCTTCCGCATGCTGGAACTGCCAGCAGCGCTGAACGGGTCATTGGTAAGCTCCGATGCAGGGATTAGCTCGGACATGGCGCGTGACGGGCTGCAGGAGTCTGCATATAACCAGGCAGACATGGTCCAGACCCGTGGTCCAGGCGTGACAGAGCTGCTACGCGACATTGGCTCGCAGTCGTTTCTAGCACAGCTTCAGTCGACGCGGCCAGGCGGTGGCGTGGACGTGTTCCAGGCGCACGGCGGGACCACGGGCGACACGTTTTTCTTTTCGTTCAGTCTGCTGCAAAACACAACACTGGCACGCAAATGGGTGCACGAAGACATCAAGCGGTACCGGCTCCCAGTGCACCAGCAGTTTTCGGGGCTGTCGCGCGATGAGCTGCGGCTGGTCAACGATGCGCCCCTGGTCGACCAAGCCGGACTGACGTCGGTGTTCTACTTTAAAGCCACAGACATCATTGTAGCGGTAGACACGCAGTGGTTCCGCGACCATGGCAGCACTGACGTCACACAGCTACAGCGTGTACGCGAGTCGCGACCACCATACATCAGCACACTCAACAGCCCGGTGGCCGTCAACATGACACTGGACGACAGCGGTACGCTGTTGGCTCTAAGCACCGTCGATGATGAACTATTCGTGTTTGCACGTGCGCGTGCATCGTCCACACGGCGCATCCTGGACTATCGCCGCTACTTTGTTGATGCGACATTGCGCCCATGGGTTGCCACCGACCCCGCATCATCAGTCGATGCGCTGGACGAAGGCGATGCTGACGCATTCAACTGGCAGCTGGTGCTGACGTGGCAGCCGCCGGCGCAGATGCCGACGGTGCCGTGGGAAGACAGCTTCATTGCGCCCGACAACCCATTCCCGGCCACGCAGCGCTTGATTGTGCGTGCGCTGCCACAGCCCACCACTGCCTGTCTGCGCTTCCTGCGCTTTGACTCAGCGCAGCTCGGCGAGTCGACTCATGCCGCTGGTGAAGCTATAGTGCGTGTAGCGGCTCTGTCGGCCACAGGGCGGTTGCGTATATGGGACCTGGACAGCCATAAACAGGATCCGCATGTGCTGTGGCCGTTTATGACCGAGCACTGGGGGCTGCTGTTTATTCTGGCAGCTGTGGTTGCATGCTGCGTGTACAATGAGCGGCGCTGGACGTAGCAGCTGTGTATATTAGTACTTTTAAGCTTTAAAAATTGTGTTTGACATTCTTGAAAAATACTGAACGCGTGTTCTCAAACATACGCTCAGCCAACTCAGCTTCGCCGACGCCATGCAGCTGGGCGAGCACAGTTAGAACCTGGCGAATCATGCAGGGCTCATTCCGGCCCTTGACCATGCTGTCGCTGTCCCAGCGCTCCTTCTTCTTGGCGTCAGGCGCCGTCCACGCAGCATCTGTAGCCAGCAGCGCATGGCTGGCGTGTGTTTTGCGGATCTCACAATACGGACAGTCGGTCTCGATCATCAGGCGGTCGATGGGGATGGTCCGGACCGCTGCCAAATTCTCCTCAGTCTTGAGCGAGCAGCCGTTAATGCCAATGTATAGACCCAGATCAAGCAACTGACGCGCCTCGTCTGCGCTGCCAGTAAACGAGTGCACGACGCCGCCACTGAACCGATCGCGGTTGGCGCGCATGATCCGCTCAAAGTCGCCGCCTGTGTTGCGGCTGTGCAGGAACATGGGCAGCCCTGTAGCGGCAGCCAGATCAAACTGGCGCTCAAAGTACTTGTTCTGCACGTCTTTGGCGGCAAAGTGCAGGCGATCATAGTCCAGTCCGCACTCGCCCACAGCCACCACGATATCACGGTTGTCGTCGATTAGTGCGCGCAGCCCAGCAAAGTACGCATCGGCACCGCCGCTATGCTTATCGACCTCACTGCTGCGCGTCGGATGGCATCCAACAGTTGCAAACAGTCCAGGGTGCTCGCGGCTCAGCCGAACCGCCTCAGCGCTCTCTGAAAGGCTGCCGCCTGTGACCATCATGCCTACGATACCTGATGCGCGCGCACGCTCAAGCATATGTGGCATATCGTCTGCGTGCGCCTGCTTTCCGCGGTACTTGCCACGGAACACCGGGTCTGTCAGATTGGCTCCAATATCAATAATCTTCATTGCTCTTCTTAGCGATGCTGTTACTGCTTGGCGCATAGACCAGAGTCTGGTTGTATTACACAAAAAGTATATGTGGAATGTCCGTAACAAATATATATTTATTCCCACCACGGCTTGATCGATAAAAATGTGTCTAGCCACCGCACTTATGGGCTTACGACATGTCCATTGCTGCGGCAGCCGCAGCACCCGACTCGGTCGAGCCAGCCTCAACAGGGACTGGCGTCTGGATCTGCAGCTTCAGGCGTGGCAGCTCAGGCAGAGTGGCCTGCTCGCAGTCCAGAGCCAGAATCTGGCCGATTTCAGACTCAGTTGGAATGACCACCGACGATTGCACGTTGGGCAGAGGCAGTGCGCGCGTCAGACGTACAGGGCCTGTGTAGTGGCAGCGCACGGTGGACTTAAACTGCGCAACAAAAGTGTCTCCGGGCTCCTTGTCCATGGTGACGGCAAACGGCGCCAGCAGTCGTGTGCGCACACACTCGGTAATACCAGCCTTTAGCGCCGAGCTGTCACCGACGGCAGCGCGCATCAGGAAAGGGAACACTGAGAACCGACGACTGACCTCAGAGAACAGCGCACGCGACGTGCGCAGCTTGAGCGAGTGCTGGCGACTGACGTCACGCTGGTACACAGTCGATTCGTACCCAGACTGGCGCGAAATGCCGCTTCCAGAGCTCAGTGTGCAGTCAACAGTGTATGTCTCGCCGCTCTCAAACGTAAAGTCGGCCACAGGCGCATCGGGGTCGAAGCGGTTGGCAAAGGTGTTCTTGCCGCTGATGACAAAGCGATCGATTTGGCACGTAAACGTATCTGCGGCCACAGCACAGTTGAAGCCAGCAGCCACGAGACTCAGCGCCTTGACCACGTTGCGTGCGCTCTGGCCTGGCCGGATCATGCGTGCTGCCACCTCGGATGCATGGTACGCTGCGCTGATTACGTCGGCACGCCGGTCGGTGATCGCCGTGCCTGGGGCATTGGTAGCTACGCTTGTGTGTGCAGCCGACGCCATGCAGCCGTCAATGTGCGCGCTGACCTCGACCTTGGCCACATCGCCTTCACGCAGCACATAGTCGTCTTCGGGTCCTGGCGAGTAGTTTTGGATAATCCGGTTTACCGAGACTGTGGTCGGGAGCGCCACTCCACGCTCGATCGTCTCCTCCTTGCGGAACACAGCACGGCAGCTGGCTTCAACCAGCTCGTCGGCGTAGCTGCAGATCGCTGCTACTGACATCCCTGGCACCACCACCACTGATGCCTGCTTGAGCACCTGGTCCACAATCGCTGCGGCTGTGCGGTACTTGCTGTCGCTGTTCTGTATATCCATCTCTAATACTAATAATCGTTGCAAAGTAAAGACAAGATTTTATTTTTTCGCGAGCCCGTGATCTGTCCCCGATCAGTGAAAAGAGGAACTTTTATGCGCTAATTTAGACAATGTCGTTTCTTAATCACCGATCAAGAACCCTGCATTCAGCGTGCCATCCAACTTTTCTTCTTCTCTTGCACTATATTTCTCTACTTTTTTGTTCAGAGCTGTGCCCCGCAGCGCATATACGACTCGAAATGGACGACACTGCGGCGCGGCCAAAGTCACTAAAGTTCAAAGAGCCGGTCATTGACGTGGCATTTAGCCCGACAACAAATCTGGTGGCCAGTTCGCTCATTACTGGGCATGTGTTTGTGCACAAATATGCCGTTGGCAGCAACCAACGGCAGGTTCGGGGCAAGCCGCACAAAAAGTCCTGCCGCTCGCTGTGTTTTAGCGGCGACGGATCGCTGCTTTATACGGCGTCCAAGGACCGCTCGTGGCAGGCCATGGACGTCGAGACCGGCGCTGAGATGACGCGTATCGATGATGCCCACGAAAAACCACTCAACCTTATAAAGTACGTAAACGAGCAGATTATGGCCACCGGTGACGAGGCTGGCTGTGTAAAGCTGTGGGATGTTCGGCAGAAGAAGCAGGCATTTTCGTATTCGGAGCACGTCGACTATGTGTCGGATATGGTGTTCCACGCGCCAAAGCGGCACCTGCTAGCCACTAGTGGCGATGGTTGTCTGTCAGTGTACGATGTGCGCAAGGCAAAGCCATTCCAGGTGTCTGCGAACCAAGATGATGAGCTGCTGTCAGTCGCTGTGATTCGCAACGGCAGCAAAGTCGTGGTGGGCGAAACTGACGGCGTGATGGGCATATTTAGCTACGGCCAGTTTGGCGACGTCACTGACCGCTTCCCAGGCCACCCGCAGAGCATTGATTCGATCTGCAAGCTCACCGAAGACCTGTGCGTCACAGGGTCCAGCGACGGGCTACTGCGCATTGTTCAGTTCTTCCCACATAAGCTTATTGGCGTTGCTGGCGACCATCAGGCGCTGCCGGTTGAGAAGGTTGTGCTGAGCTATGACCAGCAATGGCTGGCCTCGTGTTCGCATGACCATACCGTGCATTTCTGGGACATTGGCTACATTTACGACGATGAAGATGACGAGGTCAGCGAGGCTGCGGAGCAAAAAGATACCAATGAATCCAAAGATGATGAACTCGATGCTCAGGCAGTTGCAATCCGCATCAGTAGAGACGTAGGCAGTGATGACGATGAAGACGAGTCCGAGGTGGACATTGATGGCTGTTCTGATGCAGGCGAGCTCCGCATATCTGAAGCAACACATTTTGAAGCGACACAGACAGATGCCGCACAGGCTGACGAACCGAGCTCAGACGCTGGTGCTGGCAGCGAAGAGGTCGACATTGAAGACAACTCCGAATCGGAGTCAGATAACGGGTGGGGCAGCTGGGGCGGCAGCTCTGACGACGAAGCCAAGGCAGCAAAGCCCAAAAAGAAGCGCAGAAAGGGCGAGGAGCTAGCTGACAAGCGCAAGGCCCGCGTTGAGTTGGCTCGGCCTACGCAGTCACATAAGAGAAAGACCGAGCGCAAGGCGTTTTTCGCCGGTCTTTGATTTGATCGCGCCCTGCGCAATTCCGCGCCTCCACAGCATGGTCAGGGGAGGTACAGTAGCCGGGGTATTCCCCTCCTCTTCTCTCCTTATTTCCACTTGCTTTTAATACACTAATATTTTTCATGGGCCAAGGCAGCCGCGTTTCGTACTTTTACGACCGTAAGCTACAAACATGCTTGGGCTGCAACTGACTGCATAACATGCACTGCCTGCTAATGACTCTAGCACATTATCCCCTGTAGAGGAAGTCGGCAACTACACATATGGCTACGACCACTGCATGAAGCCATTTCGGATCCGCATGGCACACGACATCATTGCATCGTACGGGCTGGACAAGAAAATGACAGTCCTACAGCCGCCGCGCGCAACTGCACACGAGATGACGCAGTTCCATACAGACGAATACATAGAGTACCTCCGGCGTGTCACGCCCGAGGTGGCCGAGATTATGCCGTCGTACAATGAATGTTTCCTGCCACTGCTTGACTGTCCGCCGTTCGATGGCGTTTACGAGTTTTGCACGATCTCAGCCGGCGGATCCATGGCTGGCGCTCGGCGTATCAATCACGGCGAGGCCGATATAGTCATTAACTGGGCCGGCGGGCTGCATCACGCCAAAAAGGGCGAGGCGTCAGGGTTCTGCTACGTAAACGACATTGTGCTGGCGATATTGGAGCTGCTGAGGTACCACCAGCGCATAGTGTATCTGGACATTGACGTGCATCACGGCGACGGTGTTGAAGAGGCGTTTTACACGACAGATCGGGTCATGTCGGTCAGCTTTCATCAGTTTGGAAACTTCTTTCCGGGCACTGGCGATGTCAAAGATGTGGGTGTCGAACGCGGCAAGTACTACGCTGTCAATGTGCCACTGCGTGAGGGAATCGATGACGAGACGTATGAATTTATATTCCGCCGTGTAATGCGCGACGTTATGGAGACATTCCGCCCCAGCGCTGTGGTCATGCAGTGCGGCACCGATTCGCTGTCGGGCGACCGCCTGGGCTGCTTCAACCTGAGTATGCAGGGCCACGCTGCCTGCGTCGAGTTTATGAAGTCGTTTGGCGTGCCCCTGTTTTGTCTGGGCGGCGGTGGATATACAATTCGCAATGTGGCGCGCACATGGGCGTACGAGACAGCGGTGCTACTGGGTGAGAAGCTAGATCCCAGTCTGCCGTACAATGACTACTATGACTTTTTCGGCCCCGAGTACACGCTGGATGTGCCCGCCAGCAACATGACCAATATGAATACACGTCAACAGCTTGAACAGCTATGTTCCGAGATTCACGAGCATCTCCATCGCATCCCGCATGCGCCATCGGTACAGATGCAGCAGGTTCCGAGGGACTGGCCTGGCGAATCCGAAGAATCTGATGATCTGCCAGCAACTGACTCGGATTAATAAAATCGACTCGGCTCTCTGCGTCCAGCGAGCTGGCAATTGGCTGTACGCGCATCAAGCTTTTGAAGAGGAAATGCGCTTTTGTTCATTTCCTCACTTCTGCGGTAATTTCATGATATTTTGTTCTTACATTGAGGAAGCTTTGCAGCCTGTACAAGAAGCAGCAGTAGCAAATCGTACATTTGACACTACTGATTTATTGTAAACAAGCCGATTGCCGAGCAGAATCATGGCCGACGGTGAATTCTACTATGGCGATTAGGTCGCTTACGAGGGCGACGAGTACGAGTATGAGCAGGACGAGTCCGAGCTGATTACCCAGGAGGACTATTGGACGCTGATTAGCCGCCATTTTGACGAGCACGGTCTGCTGCAGATCCTGACCCGCCAGCCTGTCGAGGGTCGTGCGCGCGACGGCGGCTTGCGCTTTGGTGAGATGGAACGTGATTGTGCATGGCGTTGCGCAGTTCCTCAAGGAGCGCCTGTTCGATGTGTCTGGCGCGTATCATGTCCATGTGCGATGTGTGTGGCCTGATGGTAACTGCGCTGTTAAAGGATAACCGCTTCGAGTGCCGCGCCTGCAAGAACAAGACGCGCATTCCGCAAGTGCACATCCCGTACGCGTGCAAACTGCTGTTCCAGGAGCTGATGGCCGTGAGCAATGCACCGCGTCTGATGATCTCTGTACCAAACTAGGTACTTTTTTCTTTCTGACGTTGAATAGCATTGTAATAGCTTTATATATTAGAACATTTCGCTGTTTCTAGTGCGACGCTGCGACAAACTCCCGCTCTAGAGTTGCAACTAGGCTCTTGAACTCGCTGACCTCCTTCCAGCAGTCGAGTGCTTTGCCCTCGTTCTTCCGCAAGCAGGCAGCAACCTGGTTGCGTGCATTCACGGCCTGGCCGTAAGTCTGTGACTGCGCTGTAGGACTGGTGTTGATCTGCTGCGACAGGTCGCGGATCTCGCCAAGCAGCTCAGCAGTGCTGGCCTGGCGGTCTTTTGATCTGAGCTGGTCGTGCTGCTGCTTCTCGAGAATCCGTTCCAGCTCCTTTGCCACTGCCTTTTCAACTTCTTCCGCCGTATCTCGCGAGCATACGCTTTCCGGGCTGCTGCTGGCTGTGCGTGCCTTATCTTTGGCTTCCTTTTGTGCCGAAGCTTCCTTTAACAGCTTTTCTTTCAGCCCCACCGTAAACTACGCAAAACAAGCTAGAGTTTTAGCACGAACGCACGTTGGTTTTGGTCAATGCATTGCCAGGCTACTTACGCCAATCGGGACATCGCTGCCATAGACGTACGCTGGCTCCTGTTTTGAGTTGCTGGCTCCCATGTGGTATGTGCTCTAGTATGTGCAAAGTGAAATAATTCAAATCGTAAACCAGGAAAGAATCTCAAAGCGCGTTTATCACAGGTACAAAATAGAAAAATGATTACGAGATTGATTTTTGTGCCTGATCTGAAATTTTCATTTTGTGTCTTTGGCTCTCAAAAATTGCGATATTATTTCAATCGAGGTAGTTTGTCCTCGCAAATTGACAGCTGAGGCAGCTCAAAGATGGCAGACAACTCAGAGGACAAGAAGCGCAAGGCACAGGGGCCGCCCGAGAGTGCTCGTCCGCGTGGAGCCAAGCAGGGCAGCGCATCGGCAAAATACACACTTGGAAAGGCGCGGTCTGTGGATGTGGTGGGCTTTGTTGAGGCGCGGTCGTTTGAGATCAACGCACTGCAGCGCTCGCTGGAGAACGCGCGGTCGCAGGGCAACACTCGGGCATTTCAGACACTGCCGCGGCATCTGCGGCGGCGTGCAGCCAGCCATAACGTCAAGCGCATTCCAGCGCGGCTGCGTGAAAAGGCTCTTTCAGAGATGAAGAAGTCAGCGCAGACATCAAAGGCACTGGCAGGCACAGATCGGCTGACAAATGCCAAGAAGTCAAGTCGGTACAAGCGTCGGCGGGCCCGGAGCGTGCGCCAGGAGTACGAAACAAGGCAGACAGGCAAGCGCTGGCTTGAGACTCATGTATGGCACGCGAAGCGCATGCGCATGAAGGAGCTGTGGGGAGCCATGATTGCAGAGACGCCCAATGAGCGCAGTCATCGTGCCGCGTACCGGGCAGCCAAGGAAAAGACATACATTCAGGATGTTTCGTATTTCCGGACGCTGGAGCTGGTTGGCTCTGAGGATGCCATTGTTGGTCTTTTGCGCCAGCTCACTCCGCCCAACGAGCTGACGTTGTTGATGAAGCCGTATATTGGCGGTGCTCGAATGGCTCCACTCACGCTATACTGTGCTGGAAGCTATCCGCTTTCATTGTTGGGTCCGGCCACAGCGCTGTGGGAACCTATTTCAGACGCAGGCCAGCGCAAGCTCTGGTTCCGCCTGCATCCAGCCAATGCCGACGCGATCAAGCTTGAGCTGGAGCGTGTTATGGATTCCACATCTGATGACAATGATCAAGATATCCAAATCAAGGATATCACCACCGATCTAGTCTCGTTTGAGCTTCTAGGCGGTCAAAGCACGCAGATGTTGGCTGCAGTATTGTCGCAAACTGTGGATTGCGCGGATAGCGAGCCCTCACTTCTCCAGATAATCCGGGCAATTCCCAGTCCGGCTGTTTTGCCTGAAAGCGTGGTTATTGCGCTGCGAATTCATGATCCACGGCTCGAGTTTCCATTTAAAGTAAATCCAGAACGCATGGTGCTCTCGCAGGATGAGCAGCAGCAGCTCCAAGATGTGCTGCTACACTGGCCCGATAATGCAGCTGTGTTGGATGGTCAGGGTCCGGATGCCGGGATTTGGGATCGTGCCGAGTGTGCATCAGCTCTAGAGCGACGCACATCCGAGCATGCACTCAACAAACGCCGCGAACAGCAGCTCGTGCCTGGTACAAAACTCAGACCTGATTCGGGCGTTGACGTCACCGTTCCTCTGCTTCTTGTCCGCACAGGTCCAGAGGCAATGCTGGGCTCGCGGGTTGGACGCACAGCCAATCAGTACATTGACACGCTTGCGCACGGATGGACGCTGATAGCTCCGCACGGCTGGGGCATGGCGCTGTGGATGGCTCTCAACTTTGTTGGAGCGCGCGCCCAAGGACTCACCGAGCGCCATCACATTGGATTTGAGGCTGGGCTGCCCACGTTCCCGGCGAACTGGCCTGGGACGTCGGCGTACGATGAGTGGACTGGATCGGCTGCCACTGCGCTTTATCAAAAGTGGCAGCGCCGTCCGCCCGGAAAGCGCGTCAATTACCTAAAGTTTGGCATCAATTTTCCATTTTATGCGCCGTTCCATAAGCTGCTGGGTCTGTCTGGCGTGCCAGAGGCGTACCCACAGGTTACGGCTGACAGCCTCGAGTGCCGTATGAAGCGCCTGCGCAAGATAACCTCCAAGAAAAAGGAAGGGTGTCATTCTAACCAAATGGACATTGATGAAGACGCAGAGTTGAACTCTACAGTTGCCAGCAGATCTAGTGACGGTACGTCTGATATGTGGTTGCTGACTGGTGAGTTGCTGGCCACGACTGCAGCATCGCTACTCACAGGCACTCACACAGCACCGCACGAAGATCCAGCATCGCCTGCTGCGTTTTTAGCTTGGGCAGCGCCGCTGCTTGAAGCAGTCAGGAGCCCGAACTACAAGAGCAACCCCGATACTACCAGAGATACAGCTCTTCTTCAGCACTGTTTGGTTCGCGTTCGATTGGTTTGCGTGGGCCGAGGTGTGCCTGCAGAGAATGCGCCCATATGTACAAGCTTGGCAAAGCAGGCAGGCGATACTATTGGCTTTGTAATGACCAGCTCATTCTCGCTGGCGCGCGGGTGTGGGATTGCTGTGGGTGCCTGCTCTCTATATGGGCTGTACCAGGCCTGGTTGTCGGCGGCCGAGTCAAAGCAACAAAAGAGCTTGAGGCTGACGGTCCAGAGTCTGGATGGCAGTCCAAGCATCAGCACATCGTTTGTAGTTCTCCCATGACACTCCCCATAAAAATATATACCACATCAATTACTGCCAAATATGCCACACGATCTGACTGTCGCAACTATTGATAGTTGTATTGCGTTATAACCCTGATAAATAAACTAAAGTTACACCATGGACGACACACAAGGCAGCGGCGGGCCGCAGCTCGATGCGTCTTACCCGGCACCGCCGGACTACTACAAGTTATTCACAGACGTCAATATTCAGCGGTTGGCTGACATGGACCACGAAGAAGCGATGGAAGACTCAGAGCTTAAATTCTTGGCACCGCCGCCGCCGCCAAAGACCGGGTCGTACACAGTGTTTGGGCGTGCGTGGCAGGTTTGCGACCAGCTTCCGACATTGGCTGAGCAGAACATAACGCAGCTATATCCAGACGGACCAATCGACCGTGTGGCCGAGCTGAAGCGGCTGAACCGTTCTGTCTTATTCGAGTTTCTGGAGCTGGTAGATGTGCTGATCAAGGACCCGTCGCAGTTTGGCGCATGTACAGAGCGTATTCGGGACGTGTTTGTCAACATCCACCACTTGATTAACGAGTACCGCGAGCACCAGGCCAAGGAGACACTGAAGCTGATGATTCAGCAGCAGATCGACAGCAAGCGCCAGGCAACCGAGCGTACACTGGCAAAGTGCAAGGAGCTGGAGCAGACTATTGAGCGGCTAAAGCGCGAGGCTGCAGACACAAAAGATGAGATAAGCACAGCGGTAGCCAGCGAGGTGAGTCAGACAGATAGCGCAGTGCAAAGCAGTACCGAGCAGCACGCACAGACACAGATTACGCAGAACGGCCTGGCCAAAATTCTCGAAGCGGTGCAGGGTCTGACATAGGCTTTAGCTTTGATCGAGTAAAATAATAGTTTATTAAGAACAGAAGCTTGGATTATGTACCATTAGCAGTGGCAGGCTGAGGAGTGGCAGCGCTGTCTTCGGCAGGGGCAGGCTGGCGCAGGTGGCTGCACACCCGCCAGTAAAACATGCTGGCGGCAGCACGCTCAAACGAGATGGGCTCGTGCAGATAAGTGGGCAGTGCGGCAGTGTCGCCAACTGGCGTGTACTGGTACTCGTTCGGCAGATCCTCAAAGGCGGTAAGCACGTACCTGGCCGACGTTGCAGGGCCAGCCTGCCGGCAGATGTACGAAATCCCATCGTCCTCGGGAACCAGATCGTCGATTGTCAGCCCTGAAACTTCCTCCATGACGTGAAGCTTCCGGCGCAGGTTGTAGTCTGTGGTGGTCTCGGTCATCTTGCGGTGTTTCTCCAGCCGCGCAATTGACTCGTCCTTGGTCAGCATGTCCTGCGTGAGCTTCTCGACCTGCTGCCGCAGCAGCACCAGCTGCTTCTCAAACTCCTTCTCAATCGCCTTGCGCATATTAGCTTCTGTGTTGGCTTGTGCCTCGGCGTCGGGCTTCTTTGGCGTGGCTTTCCGCTTGAGACTGGCCACTTCTTTGCGCAGGTTATTGATCACAACGTCGGCTGAATCAAAGCGTTCCTGGGCTTTCTCCCGGAACTCTCTGTATTCCTCCTCTGGCTGCGACTGCCGCTTTGCGAGCAGCTCCTCGTACTTTGCGCGCCAGTTGTCAGTCTCATCGGTCGCCGCGTTCCGACCTGTACCTGTGCTGTGCAGCCGTGCTGATCTGATCTTTGACCGGTTGCTTTCAAACTTTGACGGCGACACAATGTCCACATACACGTCATGGGTGGGTTTGTCCCTTTGCTGAGCAGTTCTACGAGTGCTGACTGGCAACTGAGGCGATAACTGTGCTGGGATTTTCTGCGGTCGCCCACGCCGGACTGGCGACTGGGGAGGAGTTTCATCGGACTTGGTCTTTGCAGGCTGCTTGCGCAGAGTAGGCGGTGTGGGCGGCGCTTTATCTTCGCTCTCTTCTTGGACCTTCCGAGGCCGACCGCGCTTGGCTGGCGGCACTGATGTGCTCGCTTCAGGCTGTGCGCTTTGACTAGAGTCAGACTTCCGCTTACGCCCACGCCGGCCTGCTGCTGGCGACTGCGCTTCAACTTCTTCCACAGAATGCTTCTTGGCCGCCAGCGACGACGCAGCGCCACCCCGTCTCCGAGTCGGCGTTTCTGGCATTGCGTCGTCAGAGATACTCAGCTCTTCAAGGCCAATGCTATTGTGATCAGACATTTTATCATCGTGTTCCGACTCGCTCTCTGCACTCTCTGCATGCTTTTTTGGCTGTGTCTTCCGCGCCGGACCCTTGCTACCTCGCGACTTAGGCGCCGCCTCTTTGGCCGTTGCAGCTTTGGCTGCTGGGCGTGTGCGCTTGACTATGCCTGCGGTGTCTGGCGGCACTTCTGTCTGTTTGGCTCTGGTGGGTGTCGCTTGCTGGCCTTTGGCTGTTTTGGCAGCTGGCTTCTTGGACCGTCCCCGGGGCTTGGGGCTTGCGAGCAGCTCGTCGAGTTCGCTCGAATCTTCCACCATTGCTGATTGGGCTGCGACGGCAGCAGAGCGACGCGACTTCCGAGGAGGCATGTGAAATGTGCTAGCTAAATGTGATAGTGTAATATTGAAAACAAGAAATAGACCACAAAAAGAGTACCAAGGGAATAGCAATAAAGGACCGGGGAAAAGGGACGTGAAGAAAGAGCAGGTGGATTTTCCTTACGCGCTTGACGCGTCCCATTCATCACATTCTTAACTGCCCCTGCACAGACAAGGTCACGAAATCGAGTTGGCTGATCAGCTATCAAATGCACTAATATGATTGGCTGATTGTGATGCTGTGTCGATTTTTTATTTACTTTAATCTCCTGCTGACATTTCGTCGGCAGACTGGTGGCCAGCCAAGGCTGCCGTGTTGGCTGAGGTCGGCGGCTCGGTCTGGTCGTCGTCACTGCTGTCTGTGTCATCGGCGCCAGCATCGCCCTTGTGCTCCGGCTCCGGCTCAGATGCTAGCGGCGTTGCTGGCTCAGGCTCAGGCAGGGCAACGCTACGATGGCTAAGCGGTCGCAGCGCTCGGCTGACTTGGGCGACTATTGGTGCTACACGCGCGCGCAGCATCGGGCTTTCAGTCTGAATGTCCAACGAGTCAGCATCGATAACCGCGCTGAGATCGTTGAGGTGCACGGTTATGCTGCTTCCATCGTCGGCCACCTCAACCTGCGAAAACTGCTGCTGGAGGAACAATGCCAGCTTTGTCGCAATTTCGTGGTTGTCATTCGTGCGCGCCAGCCCGGGTGCCACGGCCGTGCACTCTGCGTGAGAGTGTGAATGGGGACCATCCCCTGCAGGGACGGTCTCGTCAATGCCACTTGTGCTGTGGTGGCTGTGGCCGCACCCACGCCCCTGTGTGAGCTTCACAGATGCCGGGCAACTCTCAATGTTGAGAACAACAGCCACTACTGAGTCAGCTGCCATGTCGCTCATTATGTTGCTTTCCCACTCAATCTCAACGTGGGTCTTCCAGCTCGCATGTGTGACGTCAACCGAGTCGTAAACCCTGAGTGTGTTGGCCACGCCAGAGTTACTGGTCTCGGTAGTCAACGGCAGCTCACCAAACATCTGTTCGAGATGCAGCTGCAGCAGATCAAACGACGATGTGTACGGCACCAGTTGCTGCTGCTCAACCACTACAGGCGCAATGCCGGTAAACTCGAGCAGATCGTCCATGTTTACCAGCCTGTAGCTAAAGTCTTTCTCGACCAGAATGCCAGACACATAGTCTCCATCGGCCGGCACTTTGCTAGCCAGCCCGCCCAGCACTCGTGCAGTCTTCTCGCCGCGGAAGTGCAGCTCGACAGCCTCGCCTCGCCGTGGAGCGTGCACGGCAAGCTCGTAGTTGGATCCCTTGTACTTGTCAACAAGGTTTGCGCGCAGGCGCATCATGGTGTTCTCTTCGCCATGCACCAGGATCACCACTGGCGCGCGGATCTCGTCAATAAAGGCACAGTTCTGGGCGCCGTCGACGTGGGCTGAAAACGAAATGTTGGAGACCATCATACGCAGCGGGATCTTGCCGCCCTTTAGCGCCTGGATCTCCTCCATCGAGTTGTTAATCTCGCGCGCAATGGTGCCTTCGACTGAGTAGCCAGTAATGATCAGCCCGTTCTCCGGCCGTGGCGCCCATCGCTCCAGTAGCTGCCGAGACACGCCGCTCTGCAGCATTCCTGGAGTGGCCAGCACTACGCATGGGCCCATATCGGGAATCTCAGATAGTCCAGTTCGTGTTTTGATGTACCGAAAGTCAAACGGATTGCGACCGGTCCGGCTCAGCTGACGCTGGATGCGCTGGCTCATGTCCATCACATACTTTTGGTACAACCGAGTGCCTGTTTTTCCTAGCGCCGAGATAAAATAGATTGGGACGTTGTCAAGATCGTTAACGTTGCGGCTCCAGTACTCCTCGAGGATCAGCAGCAGCTCCTGTGTGCGCCCAAGCGCAGTTACTGGCAGCAGGCAGTTTCCGCGGCGGCGAACAACGTCGCGCACCTGTTTTGTAAACGAGCGCTCGCGATCTGCGCGTGGCTCGTGGTTGTGCAGCCCATATGTTGATTCTGTAATCAGGACATCTACTGTTACGCCAGGGTTCTCGGCTGGAATCAGATGCCGGTCTTCCTCGCGCGAGTAGTCGCCTGTGTACAAGATCTTGACTCCGGCGATCTCAATCAAGAACATAGCAGCGCCAAGCACATGGCCGGCGTTGTACGCAGTGAACTTGATGCCATTGACCTCGACCTGCTGGTGGACATCAATCTCCTCAATCTTGGCGTGGGCGCTGATGAGCTCAGCCTCGGTGTAGAGCGCGGAGCTGTCCGAGTTGGATGAGTTTGTCACGCGAATGTAATCGGTAGCCAGCCAGCGAAACACGCCCTTTGTCGGTCGTGTCATGAACGTGCGGCCACGGAACGGCGTCTTTTCGAGGTAGTACGGAACAGCCGCAGCGTGGTCGATGTGAAAGTGCGTCACCAGCAGCAAGTCAACGGTCTCGGGCTCAATCATGTCGATGAACGGCAGGCTGTTGATGCCTTCGTGGCCGGCGTGCAGCCCGCAGTCCAGCATGATAGTTTTGCCCTTGTATTGCAGGACAATGCACGACCGCCCGACCTCGCGCCCGGCGCCAAGAGGCGTGATGCGCAACAGGTCGTCCTTGTCCTCGATGGGAATTACCTGCTCGCCGAGAAGTGCCGAGGCCATGTGTATTGATTGCTGAAATAATAAGCGTGAAATGGAGAATACAGAGACAGAGTTTCTGGATGCATATTTGATTTGCTAGCGCCTCATTTAGCACGATCATGTTCTGGATCAGATCGAATCAGCTGGATGTTGGCTAAGCCGTGGAGGCCAAACGCCAAGCTGCTGAAAGCGAGGCGGGCAGAAATAGATGCGGAGGGTTTCCGCATCAGAGTTTATTTTTAGCGCGTGGAATTCTACCAATTTTCTTGGCAGCAGATGACTGGACCAGGCATTCATTCGATGAGGAAACAGCCAGTGTAAAAATAAAAATTTCAACTGGACACTTGAAAGCAGGTGACATCAGCGCACGTCCATCGTCGGGGTGCATGCGAAACAGGATGGGCTAATGTCGATCTTGCATGTCCTGGTCGTCCCCTTCACACGTCCTCGCTCAAACAAAGGGAGAAACAAAGGGCTCACGAGGCGAGGCTGATTTCCAGTACGCAAAAAACAAGGGACGGGCACTCGCCTTCTCGTTGCAGTCATCGACACAATACCAATGCCCAACGTCTTGTGTGACGGCGGCCTGGCTATAAAAAGAATGGCAGGCCCCATCATGGCGAGGCAAGCGCCAGAGCTATCAAATTATTCTTTTCTGCTGCGTCCTCTAATTCTTTACCAAATAGTTTACCACACTAACCATGCTCAGAGGTTTTGTTTTGACACTAGTGCTGATTCTGCTGGTGCTGCAGTTCCTGGCATCGCTGTTCGAAACAGCGCTGTACGCCGGCGAGAAGATATACATGGACCAGAATGACCTGCTTTACACAAAGGGCTGGCTGTATTTCTTCAAATGGGTAGTGAAGCCGCTGTCGGCAGCTATTGCGCTGTCGCTGGTGATTCCGGCAATGTGCTCGTGCTGCTGCGGAGGCCCCAACCGGCGCACCGCCGGCGGCAAGACGTTCCCAGGCGTGCTGATGTTCTTCTCGCTGGTGCTGACGGCACTGTGGGCTGTCATTGTGGGCTTCCAGGTGCGCAACAACGACCGTACCACGGTATCGGTTCTGGTCGACAACACCATTGCCCAGGGCATGTTTGTGTACCCGCTGGGCGACGGCTTCTCGTTCAAGAACGACTGCAACGCTCCGCCGTTCTCATCGATGGACCGCGGAACGACTGTGTGCCGCCTGCTGACTGCCGAATCAGCCATTGCAGTTGTGTGCCTGGCGCTGTGGGGCCTGACGTTTGTGATGTCGCTGTTCCTGCACTGCATTGTGCGCCGCAACAGCGCCAAGGGCGTCTCAATCTAGGCTCATATCACTCATCCCGCGCTGCGGGGCATCGGCTCCCTCTGGAGCTCTGCTCTGTTCATAGTCTTTTCTAATATGCTTTTGCTAATGACGTTTTGCATCTCCTAATCTATAAAGTTGGCTTGGCCTCATGCGTCAATGCAGTTCTTGCGTCAACCTCTGACAATGCAATGACGCTCAACAAACTTGTTACGTCAGGTTACATTTCTAAAGCAGTAACCGCGCGCGGGGCAGATCAGCTGCAAAGTCGATGATTGAGACTGAGCGGTCGTGCGAGCATGAGACAATTCGCGTGCGGTCAAACATCAGCTTGAATACGCGCGATGTGTGGACATTGCGGAACTTGTGGATCAGGGCGCCAGTCGAAAAGGACCATACTTTGATGGTTTCGTCGTACGACCCTGACACCACAACATCCATGGCGCGGCTGAAGGCAACTGTGCGCACCAGATCTGCATGCGCATTAGCAATGGTGCGCTCACACACGCCGGTGAGAGCATTCCAGATGCGAATCGAGCGGTCGCTGCTGCCCGACACAATGTGGATGCCGTCAAAGTCCAGCGTGGCCACGCCGCGTGTGTGCTCGTCCAGCGTGTGCACGCACGTGCGGGTGGCCAGATCCCACAGCTTGATCGTGCGATCGCCTGAAGCTGACACGAGCATGTCGCCGTGCAGACTGATTGCGTTGATGGCCACCGCGTGGCCTGGCAGCGCGAACGCATGCGCATAGTCGCAGTCGCGCCGCCACACATGCAGCATTCGGTCTTTGGACGCTGTAACCAGCCACTTGTCCGAGAATCGCAGCGAAAGCACTGCGTCGGCGTGCTGCAGTCTCCGCCGCACCGTGCACGTGGCCAAATCCCATACACATGCCGTTGCATCGGACGATCCCGTGACCAGCGTTGTGTCATCGGCCTGCAACGTCAGCACCGACCCAGTATGCCCAGCCAGCGTCGCCAGCTGTGTTATTTGGCTGCCGGTCTCCGACAGGTGCCACAATCGGACCGTATGGTCGCGACTGCCCGTATATACGCGGTTGTCGCGTCCAAACTGTACACAGTAGATGCTTTCGGGGTGCGCAGACTCCCATCGATCGACACGGCACCGGCCCTCGCGCCAGTTTGCCAGCAGCTGGTGGTGCTCTGCGTAAACGCCGCGCCAGTCGACCGGCTTGCTCTGTCGCCTGGCTGGAAGGCTGTGCAAGTGCTGCAGGTTGCGTGCCAGTGGCTGGGGCTGTGGTGGATACGATGACGATGACATGCAGAACCGCACATGCCTGTTGGGCCCTGAAAATCTGCCCAGGGATGCAGGATCTCGGATGATGCAAGTCCGGGGAGAGCTTGAGCTTGATTCAGGGCTTGGAGCACGCCATGGCACTGGCAGAGTCAATGCAGCGGCCAGGCTTCCCATGAGTGGGCTGCCGTCAGCCTCCAGCGCATATAGGCTGGCAAACTCTCGATGCAGCGCATACATACTTCTTCGGCTGGCAATTGCTGGTGCCAGAGTGCCGGGGCTGGCGGTAGTAAATGCGCTGGCAATCTGTGTCGCCGAGCGGTGCAGCAGCGCACGATCTGTGTCGGCAATGCACGAAAACGAACAGTACATTTTCCAGCGCTCACCATCCAACCGCCAGCCCTGCGCGCGGAACTGTCGCTGCCATAAATGCGGCTGCGTGGCCACAGCGTACCACTGCCGACTGACAAGTGCCACGTTTCGTGCTACGTCGACAGCTGGCAGAAACTCGAATATCCTCAGCGAGATGTCCATCGGCAGCACATCAACAAAGTCGCGCCGTAGTCGCCGATCCAACTCCTGCATCGCCAGCCTGAGCATCGCTGCTGGGACACGTGCGAGCAACGCAAGCGCCAAGTGAGTACACGCCTGAGGCGTTGCTGACTTTTGCAGCACCTGCGCCAGAGACTCCATGGCCTGGCTTTCGGCAGCCAAAACTGTGGATGGCTTGACAGCCTTTGGCTTGGATGCAGACGACGGTGGCGTGCGCAGAGGAAAGCAGTCGTCGAATCCCTCATCTGACGGGTCACCTAAGACGGCCATTTGCAAAGTGAGAATAAAGAGTAACTGAAGCCAGCGGAGCGTAAACGTTGCGAAGAGGGCTGGAATGGAGAAGAAAGACGAATTAATGCGTGCAGACAACTGACCTTTTATTGCTCACGCCAGGCATTTGGCCAGCAGCTGATCGAGTGGGGATGCTGTATGCGCGTGGTGTCTGCACGCCAGACGACAGACAGCAGACAGCAGGCGCCAGCTCCGCGCCTAAACAATGGCCGTGCTGCATTTGGTAATGAGGCCGGCTCTGCTCAGCAGACATCGCTTCCAACTCACCAATGGGCGCCTGGCTGCTGGCTGCGGCGCTAGAGCTGCAGCCAGACTCATGCAAGGTCAGCCGCCACGGTCTGCCGATCCGCCGGCTTTAAAAGAGTTGGGCGCGACATATCCGCATTAATGACCTTATATCACAGATGTATTGATTGAGAAAGCACAAAGCATGTAGAGTTGATTTTGCACGCAAGACACGAGGGACAGACACTCTGGCCCACATGTCTCCGCATGTGCCAGCAAAAATAGAGCTCAGGCCACGTGTCCTTTACAGATGTAAAAACAATGCAGCCATTTCACGCCCAGACAGACATTGAACGCAGTGCCGACTATCTCCCGCCTCAGACAGACACTAAAGACAGTGCCGACCATTTCAGCCCAGGCAGACAGACTGCCAATTATTGCGCTCCCCAGAACCGCACACATTCATCGGTTGAGCACGTCATAAACGCTGGCGTGGCCGGAGATGCAGCGATCCACGTTATTGGCTGACTGTGCTCGGCAACTCGCGTCAGCAGCGCAGAGCTCTGAGCGTCCCAGCACGCCACAGCATTGGCACGCGCATCGGGCGCCATGACCAGCGTCTCGTCGTGCGAGAACACAGCCTGCGCATTCGGCGCATCCAGATGTGCGCCGGCGTAAGTCTGCACCAGACGGCCTGAGCCCACGTCCCACAGCCGCACACAGGAATCAAGTCCTGTTGACAGCACGTACTTGCCGCTGCGCGAAAACGTAACGCCTGTCGCTGCACGGCCTTCGTGTGCCTGGATGGTGCGCACGCACGTGCCAGCCACGCCATCCCATAACCTGACAGCTCCATCGCTCGATGCGCTCGCAATCAGCGCACCACTGCCAGCATACGCAACCTGAGCTACTGTCGCTGACATCTCCGAATCGCCGCCGCCCAGCAGATACGCCTTGCCAGTGCGCACACTGTACAGCCGCACATCAGGGCTGTCTCCGCTGGCAGCCAGATAGTCGCCGCTGGGATGGAATGCAATTGACCGGAACGCGTAGTTGTCGCTAAAGCTCTGAAACGCGTGTTTGCCATAAGCCGCGCTGATGTCGAACAGCTTGATTGAGCGGTCAGCCGCACACGACGCCAGCACCAGCCCATTTGGATGGAATGCCACGCCAGTGATCTCGGCTTCGTGGTGATACAATGTGCGGATCACCGGCTTATCTTCGCGCCGCGCTGACCCCGCCGATGGCCGTCGCACACGGTCCACTTCAATCAGCTTTAACGACGCATCTGCCGATCCAGTCGCAATGTACTCCCCGTCTCTGCTGAACGCTGCTGTGGTGGCCGTGCCCTTGTGTTTGGTCTTGTACCACATATGATACTGCGGCGCCTCAGCTACGCGCGACGCCCGGCTCAGGTCGATACCGCCGGCGTCTAGTTCGGTATCACTTTCTAGTGCGCCGCCGTCCTGTTGGTTCTGAACTTGGCTCTGTGGCGGCGGCTGTTGCTGTTCACTTTGCAGACCCAGCTGCACAAGCTCAGCCAGCCGTGAATTGCTGTCTGTGGTCATTGGAACCTTTGTATGTGCGGCAATTGCCTGGCTGAGATTGGCAAACCCGTATGCCGACAGCTGGCACAGGATGAGCCGTATAACCTCATCGCGCCCTACGCCTGCTGCGTCGTCCATTGTTTTCGAAATAAAATTCAAGATGCAAGAAGCTTAAAGATACAGTGAACCTAGCATTTCTTGGTGGTGAGCCACGAGCCGAAATGGGCTGAACTGCAGAACCGAGTCGATGCGCCCCTTAAATCCAGATCCGGAGCCACTGTTGGGGATTAGCCAATTCCGCCTGGCGGGGAAAGGAACTCCGAACCCGCAGCCAGTCATAAGTGTCCCAGCAATAAAATGCGAATGGCATGGTTTTACAAATTGAAAGTCGCACAGAATATAAGAGCCGATACGCGGGGTAGCATTACCGTGAGATACAGCATCATATCCGCTCTATAGTTTCACCCCCACGCGTTTATCCACCTTTTATACTCTTTTGCACAACATCTCTCGCGTTTATCCAGATTCACTATTCTGTTCATTTGTAATAACACCAAATAATGCTTGGGATCTTCAGTTGGCGGCAGTTGCACGGCAAGGACGACCACCGCGTGAGCATTACGGCTGCCAGTCTACGTGGAGAGGTGCGCAACCGAACGCGGGACTACTTGCAGCTGGCAGTGATCTCAACAGTAATGATCTGGACAGGGCTATCTCTGTTCTTTGGCGGCGTGTACCGGCGCAGCGCGCTGGCCAACAACATCAATGTGTATGTGGTAGATCTGGACGGTGGTGCAGTTGGCGCCAATGTCACACGCATGGTGCTGGACACAGCTGTGACGCCATCGACGCCGGTATGGCTTCAGAATCACGACCTAAACTCGGTTGACGCGGTCAAGGCGTGGGTGCAGCACAGCGGCTGGGGTGCGCTAGTCGTCAATCCCGGTGCCAGTGCACGCCTGGAAAGTGCTCTGGCCGGCGCTGATCACTACGATGCCAGTGCTGCCATGACGCTGATTGAGTCAACTGGGCGTCAAGTTGTGGCCGAGATGTTGTATGTCAGCTCGGCCCTGACCACTACCGCACAGACCGTGGCGCGCCAGTACGCACAGATCCAGGTCGCCAACTTCCAAGCTACAGATGATCCTGCACAGCAGCAGCCGAACTACGCCGCACTGATCAACCCTGTGGGCTTTGCCGCGGTTGATGTGGCACCGGCTGGCTTCACCATGTCGCCTATCATGTCTACGTTTGGATACCTGGCCATCTTGCTGCCGATTATTGGTGTGCTGATCATGTGGAAGATGACATCATTTCCGTTCTTTGCGCGCGTGCGCTTCTGCGACCTGGCGTTGATGTGGCCCGTGCTGCTGCTGGGTCTGGCGCTGATCCTGTCGTTCTACCAGGCCCTGGCTTTCCTGGCCTTCCGCGGCCCCAACTTTAACTCTCAGGCCCTGACGTACACCACCGCTACATTCTTCAAGTTTTGGTTTACCGGCACTGCTGTGGCCTTCAGCCTGGGTCTTTGGCTTTTCAACTGGTTCCTGCACTTGACACCGCATACTATGGCGCTGCCGTCCATCTGCACCGTCATCCCCAATGTCCTCAGCACCATCAGCACCTTTGAGCTGGCTCCCAAGTTCTACCGCGTATTGTATGCCATGCCCTTCTACAATGGTTCTAGCCTCATTCTGTACATCCTCACAGGCGCCCACCCGACCATTGGCCGCAACGTCGGCGTCCTAGTCGCCGAGATTGTTGCCATGACTGCCTTACTGACGCTGTCCATCTGGATCCGCCAGATCTGTGTCCTGCGCGGCATATCCGACGCTCATGGCTGGTTCCACGGCTCACGCTACTACCACTCGCACATTCCTTACTATAAGGATGTGCGCGCTGATGCTGAGCACCACGCAGAGTCACTGCCGCCGCGCCGCGCCGGTGTCGAGATTGTTGACTACGACGACGACGGTGTCAGCCTGACTACTGGCAACCTGGGTGTGTAGCGCCCGCTGTATATTATGTTTAGTTTATTCATATATTGCGATATTGGTATAATCTCTACTTTCTAGCATGACCAGTCTTGCCACATCCCGTCGGCGGCGGGGCTGGGGTCTCGCCACCGCTGCTCTTGCGCAGATCGCTGGAGGCGCGGCCAAGCGCCAGCCCCTTGACCACATCGACGCAGCCCTTGGTGTCGTCGTCCTTGCACTTGCCTACCATGTGCAGGTCTGTTCCGTCTTGCCCGCCAAAGTCAAGACTGGCGACAAAGTCAATCGACGGCGTGGTGATGTACGCTGTGAGTTCGCCCGACGGCGCAAACACTGCCACCTTTCCAATGCCATTGCGCGTCACATACAGCTTACCGGCCGCATCTGTGCGCATGCCGTCGATGTCGGTGGCCGCCGTGTCGTCAAGCGTGCCAAAGTCAGCAAACACACGCTTATTCGTCACGTCACCGCTGGCTGCATCGAGATCGAACGCCAGAATGCGATTGGCCACCACTGCGCCGCCCTTGTTCTCAGACTCGGACAGGTATAGCGTCTTCTCGTCGGGGCTGACTTCAATTCCGTTTGTGCGGTGGAACTGTCCCAGCCGCCGCGCCGCGCCAGTGCTGTCGCATGTCCACAGATCTCCGTTTCCCACCACTGAGTCGCTAGTGTAGTTCATTCCCGACAGGAAGACCCGTCCTGCCGATGGCGCAATGGCCAGGTCATTTGGCTGCAGAATCCCCTCGTCCTGGCAGAACACGTCGTTGCTGCCAAATGCTCCGTCCGCTCCCTGCCGGTTTGTCAGTCGATAAATGCGGTGCAGCGCTGCGTCCGCAATGTATGCCTCCTCAGCTCCCGAGCTGTCAATGTTGAACCGAATTCCATTGACATACGCCGTCGTATTGGCTGCTTGGTACAGCAGGCTTTGGCTGCCGGTGACCTGTCCAGCCTGCGTCAGCTCGTCTCCAAAATTGGTTGCGTATATCACGCCCGCCTTGTCGACACCCACGCCCTCAATGGCCGACCCAAACTTTGTATTGCTCGATGAGATGAGCGGTGTGGCCGTCAGCTCGTCGGCGGCAAACACGCTCGCTCCCAGCAGTGCAAGTGCAAGTGTTACTTTCATGTTTGCAGGTTATAGTAGAGAAAGTTGAAAACGGCCGTTAATATTGAGATGCTTTGGAAAAATGGGAGTGGGAAGAAACAGACTGCTTTGCTTCTGCAATGGCCGCCCCTGCGACTTTTATAGCCGCCAGTCTGACACCCATTGCCTGTGCTGGACCACCTTAGCATACATCCTTTGGTCTGCAAACCAACCTCGCGTGCTTGTTTTGGTCAGCTCACGTCATAGTCATGCACTACCAGCGCGATAAACTGCAAGCTCTGATTTTTTCTTTCTATGCCAAGCATGCGCTTCGGCCAGCTCTTTTGCATTGTGGACTGCCAGCCTGCAAAGACCGCAAATCTCTTTTAAAATCCCTAAAATACAGTCTGGTCCTGCCAACAAGCATGGTCTCAATGCCCATTCCCCACTTTTTATTCTGTAATATGCTTGCGCATATAAAGCATATTGTGCGGTTTGTCTTTTAGAAAAAGATACTCCAAATAGACAGCGGCTTCCTCGCCGGTGTGTGCTATAAACAGCCTGTGCACCATCTTTTGACAGGCCCCACACCGCGTGCGTAGCTGGTGCGTGACTGAATATGTTTCGCTTGTTCAAAAACTGCCAAGCTGCGTCATGGCGTAGCAAGACCATGTCATATATGTGCCAAGTGCATAGCATGGCCAAAGCGTTGGTCGGCATTTATTCCAAAATATTAGCAACTCTGTCGGTGTCAATATTCTTTGGCCACATGTGCACACCTGTCCAAGCACTGTACATTGTTGCTGCCGACTAAAGTCAGCAAAGGGAATCTATGAAAATCAGCTCGCCTTAATAAATTACGTCACATTGCGGCCAGGACAAGCAATGCTCCAGAATTACCGAGCTCACCTGCCAAGCGAGTGACCACATAATTGGCTCTTTGCATCGGCTCTAATGTCCACTGGCCTTTATTTCTGGAAAATACCGAGTGCTGGATGTAGTAGACAGACACACCCACAAAGTATGCGTGCAAGCTTCATTGCCGCGTGGTCGTTGGATGTCTTCACGACGAGACTAATGTAGCTTGTATTGACAAACAAATTATTATAAATAGCAGTTTCTGCGCTATCTTATTGCATTCTTATATCAACAATTACTGTGCGCTCTAATTCTTGTCAATTTATCCTACCATCTGTCACTTTGCCAACGCCTTTACTAAATACTCTAAACTATATCCGCATACAGCCATTGTTAGCTTACAATGTCTAATTTTACTGAACACGACGTACAACGCCCCTCGTCAATATATCGCACAAATAGCACAGCAGCCAGCTTTGCTAGTACATCGCCTGCTAGTAATGGCAAGAAAAAAGGTGTGGATATTTACGAGGCTGACGAGCAAGGTGTCTTGCCCACAGACTCACGCTACTCGCGCCTAAATCGGCCGCTGCTTTTATTTGCAATTACGGCTGCTATATCGTCAATAAACTACGGCTGGGTTATTGGCAGCATTAACATTCCAGCACTGGTCATTGAGGAGTGCGCCGATGGGCCAGTAACTTGGGCAAACGGCTTTCCCAGCTGCATCCCAATGAGCAGTACGCTATGGGGGCTTGTTGTTGGCCTGACACCGCTTGGTGCATGGGCTGGCTCTATGTTTTCGGGCATAGCTGCCGACAAGTTTGGCCGCAAGCGCATGCTAATGTACAACAACGCCTTCTTTGTTGCCGGTGCTATTCTGGCTAGCACGTCAACATCTGTAGCGCAGCTATCGGTTGGTCGCTTTGTATCCGGCATTGGCTGCGGTGTTGCTGCCAATGTCGTGTCAACATACTGTAGCGAGGTGTCCACAATCCGCTCTCGCGGCTTTCTTGGTGGATTTCAGCAGCTAATGATTTTGGTTGGCGTGTTCCTGTCGCAAGTTGTTTCAATTGGTTTGTCAAAGGCACCACTATGGCGAGTACTATTTTCGATTAGTGCAGCGATTGCAATCGTCCAAACTTTGCTTCTTTTCTTCATTCCCGAATCGCCAAAGTTTCTGGCATCTACAAACCAAATCGACAAGGCAGAGGCTGTGCTGGTGAGACTACGCAAAGATCTGGATATCGCATTTGAGCTTGATGATTTGCTGACAGTTCTCGAGTATAGTCGCCAAACTGACTATGTTCCTCGGCCTACCATGTGGCAGGTGCTGGCTGGAAAAACTGAAATTGACCTTCGCCATCTCGTATTCAGCGTGCTATTTTTAATGCTATCGCAGCAGTGGGCTGGCGGAAAAGGCGTTATGTTCTACTCTACCGAAATTCTAAGCGACAGCTTTCATCTATCTGATGAGGATATCAAGCACATTCCAACTATTGCACAACTTTTGACGCTGGGCATTGGTGCAATTGGGCTATTCTCCGTTATTCTAGGAATGTGCATTTTGGACAAGGTCGGACGGCGCACTGTATTAATGGTCAGCTCGCTTGCCACTGCCATCAGCTCTGCTCTTATTGTAATAGGTAGCAAAATCGATGTTGGTCCAGTGGTGGCCGCAGCAATGTATCTATTTAACCTTTCATTTCAATCTGGCGCCGGATTTATTCCCTATCTATGTGCATCCGAGCTGCTGCCATATTATGCGCTTGGCTCTATTAGTGGTCTGGCAACGTCTATTAACTGCCTCACTTTGTTTATTGTCAGTTTTATTTTCCCAATTCTCGACAAGGCCATCGGGCCTTACTTGTTTGTGCCGTTTATTGTCACCAGCTTTGTGACATTCCTGTTTACTGTGTTTATGATGCCAGAGGCTAGAGGCAAATCAATTGTCGAAGTCGTCGATCAGTACAAAGGTCCGATCCGCTGTGTGGCTGGGCCATTCGCTAAAAAGAATACATCCTCAAAGTAATCAACAACATTTTATACATATTTTATTATATTAGCTCATTGACTCTTAAATACAGCTCTAAAATTAATACCAATAGTGTCGTAAAGCTGATGTAATCAAATTAGCACTTACTGAACAAATGTGCCCTTTGCTGAATGAAAGTGTAGATATCAGTGAAAATATGTCATGTGAATGACAAATGTGCCACCAAAAAAACGAATGTGTAATGTGAAAGATAGTTCTTTATTTTTGTAAGCTAATGACGTGCTGTAAAAGGCAGATTAATTCATTGTTGGCCAATTCCATCGTTTGAAAGACAAAGGCATTCTTGAAAAGATAAATTAATTCTTTAAAAGACAGATGAATGAATCAAATGACATGCTAATTCATTGCTGACCAAATGAATTTAATATTATACAAAGGAATTCATGGAAAGATAAATTAATTCTTTGAAAGACAAATTAATACTTTGCTAGGAAAACTAATGGTAGGCAAGTCAATCCTTAATAACAATGCAGCTTTTACTTGTAAATTCATGTTATACTTGTTTGTTTGAGCAATTGGTTTATCTAATAAGGCAAAGGAGTGCTATATAAAGAGAATAGCTTGGCTTGTTTTGCAAAGCTGAATATCTATTTACTCCAACGCACTTTACTTATTTTCTATTAAATTATTCTCATTAACATGCCAAGCAAACTCATAAAGTGTTCAACACCAGGGTGCAATAATTATAAAATGCCATATAAAACAATGTGTGGCAGATGTAGCTATATCAGCATATATGGGTATACTTCTTTACCATAAAACCATTCACATACCCAATTAATGGACATTTTTCTGATACTTTAGTTGTTAGGTGATGTTTCTACAATGTCACCTAGTGCAAACATAAACAATTGTGTACATGACAATATGTGGTAAACAAACGAGTTACACACATGAAAGCCAAGAAAAGTTAAAGATGAGCTTTGACATTTGGAAACAGATGTGAGTGGACACTTTTTAGCTTACTTTGTGACTAGTATTTGCTATATTATGTTTTGAGAATAATGGAGATCTTGTTTATTATAAACACAGGTACTTTGTAGGAGCCCACAGCTCAGATACACACAGACCACGATCCCTGTCAGAACCAGGGGTAATCCGAATTCCCTAATAGTGAGCATGTGCTTAGTGTTATTAATACCTGTAATAAACAATTGCCCCATTATCAACATAGGTACATGCAGGCTGTGTGCAACACACAGATACCTCATTTCCTTGAATAAAAACCTACACGCAATAGCACTAGGTATAATTGCGACAATTAACTAATTACGTTGCAAAATCAGAGATGGCATCTAACCAAGCATTTATCACAAACGAGAATCATGCCAACTACAGACTTATTCAACTTTCCAAATTTAATAAAATGTAAAATAATTGAATTAACCACACCCGTGTCAATACACATTTTAATAAGATGTGCTTCTCCAATTTATTTGTGTCATGAGTGACACCAATGAACCCCAATGTTAAGGATGTGACTTTAAAGTAGAAAATGTATTGCAGAAGCATGAACTGGGCTTGTTGTGTGTGGGAATTCCACTGAGCCAACTTCACTCTGCCCCACGCCCTTGGTATTACTTCAATTTCCAAGAATAACACGGGGAAACGCAATTGCTTCTTGAAGCACATACAGCCCTTATATAAAATAACTGTTTTATTCCTCCATTTTCCTCTTCTCTCTATCAATTTATCTTTTGCATTCAACTTTCTGCTTCTTTATCGGAAGTTTTTCTGTTTTGTGGATTAAAAGCTTTACTAAAACACAACTTGCTTATTTAATCAGTTATCTAAAATGTCAATCAGTATCTTAAGAAAGAGTTGCAAGAAATGCCAGAGAACATATGGTGGAAATGTATGTCCCGCCTGTGGTTAACCCTTGCCCAATAGAACAAAGACAGATAAAATGTATCCGGACTAACACTAGCCACGCTATACGTCTTTTAAAAATAAGTGTGGATATCAACATAAAAAATCGCTTTGCTAGCTTTAGTTTCAGGAGTAATTAACACAAATAAAGGATATTTAAACGATGTTGGCTTAACATTAATGAAATGTAATAGAACATGTATACTTTTGTTGTCCAACAACTGGTTTACACATATTCACCATCTACAACACTTGGCGCATAACTGACATAGATGCCGTTCTTTGTTTTTCGCTTACTATGCCAACACACGTCTTTACAGTGACACAATAGAAAAATGTAGTTCAATACATCCAGAACAAGATAAATAATAATAAAGCAATGGAACCAAGTACACTGTGCTATCCCATTATTCTTTGTCTTATTCCTCTCCTTCCAGTCATGGCTTCTACGAAAAAGGATGACGCAATGTAGACTTTTACGTAATTAATTAAAATGGTGCGGTCACAAGCTGCGGACACATGTGTAAGAAAGTTCTGATTATGGCCATGTTTAGCGCGTGAATAGTTGTTCTCTCGCTTTTGCTTTGTAAATACAATTTATTTTTATTAGTAATTATCACAGTTCATTTGGTTGCTGTCCGTATGCACTAAATCAGAAGACTGTAGCTTATCTGTGAGCCGAGTTGTAAGTGTAAATTGTTTTCATTGCCTGCTGCAATAAGACACAAATAACAAAACTCATTGCTTTCGTCTTCACTTTTGCATAATTTGATAATGGATATTATTTAATTTAAAAATTAAATAATGTAGACCAGCGTCGATACTCCTTTTGATAAGATGAACTTCTTAGTACGTCAGTGTTAGGCGCAGAACCAATGAACCCCAATAGTAAAGATGTGACTTTTGGCGTAGAAAGAACAGATAATGAAGATGTAAATTGGACTAAATGGGTGTGGAAATTCTACCGAGGCAGCTTTCCCCTACCCCATCCACTTACCCGTGCCCTAATTATTATTACAAATACCAAAAACAACACGGAGAAACACAATCGCTTCTGGATGCACACACAGCTCCTATATAAAAGATCTGTTTGATGTCTTCCACATTATCTCCTCATTTTTATCTTTTACATTCAACTGTCTACTTCTTTAATAGGAGGATTTTTGTTCTGTGAACTGAAGGCTTTACAAAAGACACAACCTGCTTATTCAATCAGTTATCTAAATAATGTCAGACATTTACCCACAAAAGTCATGTTTGAGATGTCGCATACCGTTTCGTGGTAGTCAATGTCCTGGCTGTGGTAAATTCTAATACAAATCAACATAGACATCCAAATATATTCTGGCCAACACTAGCCAAGCTATACTTCATTTAGAAAGTGTGGATATAGGGTATGTATTCCGTTGTTGTCTGGCATCCGTTTTACGCATATTTATTATCTATATTGCTTGGTGCGTAGCTGACATATTCAAGATACTTACCTTTACACATAATGTGCTATCACGTGCCTTTATTATGTCATACTGTAGAAAAGTGTAATCCAGTGCAGCCAGAAAAGAGACAGAGTACAAAAATAAGAAATCGTAGCAAAAAGTAAACTAAAGGAGTATGCAATTTTTCCCTTTTCTTCTCCCAGTCATGGCTTTTACAAAAAGCGGGTGACACAAAGTAGGCTTGAATGCAAGCAATAAAAGATAGGCTACAGTCACAAGCTGTGGAAACATGTGTAATATAGTCCTGATTATAGACATGTACGGCTATTGAATAAACATTTTCTCACTTTGGCCCGCGTAAATAAAGTTTATTTAACTCGACGAGTTTCGCAGTTTATTAGATAGCCGTTCATTTACACTTGAGTATTCATTTTAAAATAATTGTTAAATCTTTACGATTTTCTAATACAATCAGATTAATTGCATGATCGGTGGCGATTATTGTGTAGAGGATAACTGTTGGGCTCTGTCCGGCTGTTCTTTCTGTTTCTTTCAATATATTATTCTATACCTATCAGACCAACTACTTCGCAACACAGCAAAGACAATAACAAAAAAGTTTTCAAACTTCACTTTAAAGCTAATTTTTTTCGCCAATACCAACGACAATGAGCTACTACAGATACGAATTTATGGAGATCAAAGTCTTTGATGGGACTAGTAGCTTTAAAAACTGACAACAGCAAGTTATGCTTGCACTCAGAATAAAGGACTGTCTTATTGCAGTTGAGCATGATTTACGCGAAGCCACTGAAGCAGAACCAAACAAACTCGTGTTTAGCGATGAAAATTTTATAATTGACGGCAAGGCTAGATCTATCATACTGGGTACACTATCAGAGATGCACCATTATTATTTCGTAAAGATGACTGTGTATGAGGCATGGAGAAAGCTGGCAGAGCTCTATGCAACGCATGACTCTGACAACCTGGTCGCCAATATTATCCAGTTATTTAGATTTCGTATGGACCCAAATGAGAAGGAAGCAAGAAACTTTTTAGAAAAATATAGTGATCTTCAAAGCGAGATCGACCTGAGCGGCGTATCTTGCAGTGACCTGATGAATATTATGTTTCTTGCCTCACTTAACCAGCACTATAAATCAGTGGTCTTTGTATTCTTGAATAAGAAACCCAAAGAAATATGTGAATTAGATATTTTCCGCAGCATTTACAATGTGTCTAATGCGAATAGGAGTTCTCGCGAACGTCAACAGCAATTGGAGAATAGTAATTTTGGTAGCACAAGCAGAGCAACTAAACAGTACTGCGAGTTCTGCAAACGCACTGGCCATTCTACTGACAATGCTGGTACCGTGATAACAGAGAAACCCGCGGCCATGGATTCCGTGTAAATCGTGGAGCAAATGACCGCTGCAGAGACAACAACAGAAGAAATCGAGGTGTTTATAAAGTTAGATTTAGTGATGATACAAACTATAGTCGTTGAATTCCAAAGTTGGTAATTAATATCATAGATGTTTATTCTTCAAACCAATTCACATTACACAGCCACCATGCTGCTGTAATTTTCACAGCGTGTTACCGTCGCTACATGTGTATATTTGATCCGCTCGCCTACCTCAAGACAGCACTACATATATTCTGCCTAAAACACGTAATTTACGCACAGCTCATTTTTAATCAGTCTCAAAGCAATGCGAAATAAATTATCGTATGCTATTAACGAGCGATTATCTTGCATTTGAGAAATATTAATAGGCATGTGATCAATTGACGCCAGCCAGCAAGCGGCGGTGCCAATACATGCGCAGCATGCGCATTAGCGTGCCCAAAACTATAGTTTGATCAAAGCCAAGTAGTGATTAAAATGCGACAACCACAAACTCAGTAGCTTGTGCTCGGCCAATTTGCGACATATTTAGCTTACAGCGCACGGGCAGTCAATATAAATTGGCAAACAGCATCGGTCAATATATGCTCGCTCTCAAAGTAGCCTCGACCGAAATTTACTCCATTTCATAACTTTTTTGGTATCAATTTTATGCGCAAATAGTATAGAGAAGCAATTTTTCAAAATGCAGACACAGGCTCCGAGAGACTGTCATAACAGACGCTGCCCACGCGTACACTGGAACGGACTAGAAAGCGCACCATTTTGTTCGCACCAGTGTGCATATTCTCATGCTTTGGAGTCATACCGCAGGTCAACATCGTCGTATGCACCTCCAACTGCTGTTCCAGCGACTCAGCTGGATCAGAGCGGATGGCCCATTCGGCTGGGCAAGTGTCACACGTTTACGCTAATACGTTGTGGCATTGACCCATGGGCATCGCCTGCCGAGATCCAGATGCGTCAACAATCTTGCCATGTACTCATCGCCGTACTAGGCAGATACTCGAGCAGCTCAAATATTGGCGATTACGCATGGCCGCTGGAAAACATTAGCTATTGCATCTCGTACCTCCCAGAGTTTGAGATAAACTGGTCAGCTCGTCCCGATGTGACCCAGTCCAGCTGCCTTAAGCGCTATCAGCTGCTTTGCGCGTTGCTGTTGCGTCAGATCGAGCGCGATGTGCCTTTTGTTTGTGCCCTGCTGGGCGGGTTTATTCATCCTTCGGAATTTTATGCTACCATGTTTTCTCAATAATTATTATCAGTGCAATACCAATTTTTGACTCGGGGCTGCCGGCAAAGAAAAATGCTAGTCTTTGAGCATGCCTGCAAAGAAAGGTGCAAGTGAAAGAAAAACGTGGGTT